>JAADXL010000528.1:0-23603 GCA_023337755.1 Pythium aristosporum | reverse complement strand
TATGTCTTCGGAAGAGAATTCCTCGGGCTCGTTGCAACCGAGATAGAAACTGAGCATTTCACCGTCTTCAGCCGCGATTCCGCCAGATCCATGCGTACTGGCTGGCGTCGCGAACCCGAAGTCGCTCAACGGAGGGTACTCTAGGGCACTCTGCGTTATTGGCACTTGATAACTTAAATTAATATTAGGAAACACAGTACGCGCATCACCATGCGCTCCTGGCCAACAGCTGTGACCTTGAACACGCAGGCTGTCCGCCGCAGCTCGTGATCAAGCACACGCGTCTTCGAGGGTGGCACCAGGGCCGAAGTTTCGAGCCACTACGCTTGGTCGGTGCGGTACTTATCCCGGCGACTTACGCGCAGTAACCCGCGATGTACGCACACCATTTGGTCGGTGAGGCCGTCCACGGGGACGGCGTGGATCGTGTGGACGCCCCACAAGTTTTGTACTGTCACGGCCGTGACCGCCGCCGTTGAAAACACGCCGAGGTTCGTGCAGGCCTTGGGGTCGGCCTGGATGCCGGCGCCGCAGCCACTGTCCGACTCGGTGATCGAGACCGCGCGAGTGAGAAGCCTCGGGTTGAGCGTACACTTAAATGACCCCCGCGCAGTGAGTGTCTGGAGAAATGCGAGCAGCTCCGCCTTGCTCTGTGCACTGATAGCAGTGGAGGACGCCGGCGCTGAGGCTCGACTATAATGTCAGTTGTGGGGTTTCAGAGACATTTGGCAAGTTATTAGGCCATGAGGAAGCGTCCAATTAGCTGAGTATAAAACTGGTTAGACCGAGCAGCAACACAGAATGAACGGCATCGACGTGGAGAAGCTTTGGGCGCTCCCTTGATCGTAACCAGGGATCTTTGGAGACGAGATGCCAAGCATATCTTTTGTCCGCATGTGGTTCAAGTGCGCTGGGCTGACGGGCTACGATAACTGATGCGACGGGTTCGTATCTACGAGTTGGTATCGGGTTAGAGATGCTCGAGGAAATGTTCATGTCCAGAGTAATCAGAAGTCTGTAGTTCTAAGTATGATTTCCTCGACGCTAGACAAGCAGATGATCATGCCGTGGAATGCTGGCGATCGGGTCAGTACTAGCGCCACGGTCCAAGCTGTTGAAGTTGGGTCTACTGTATCAGTAGCATAGCACAGTTGATGAGCAAGTCAACGGGTTTTACGGTTGCTAAGACGATTCAACGTGTTCGAAAAGATTGGTTAAGTAAGGACCACGCCATCTCCTGTGTCGCATTGGATCAACACGCTGGATCCACAGACGCCAATCGTTGTTAAACCCTAGAATGATTGAAATTGTTCTAGGGTTTAGCAGAGGTAGGAGGGGCATCTTTTTTTGGCTCTTCGCATCGCTTTGAAGTGGAGCCTCAGCTCGCCTCATTTTGCGACAACAGTCGCACGAGAAGCCACAACAAGATATAGGTTCGTAGCATCAGCCCTCGATTTTGTCTTGGTTTCAGTTCGCTACGAACTGAACGGGTTACTAGTCGTGTTGAAGTCTTCAACTTGAAGATTGAGAATATTTCAAGAGAGGTTTAATAAAAAAACCTTGATTTGGACAGGCATACAAATTCACAGTATAATATAATGACAGTCACTATAGTTAACCAACGTTGACAACATAACATTAACGATAGCTACAACATTTCAATTTAACCTTAGGAGCTCAGCGAGGCGTAGGCCTCCATTGGCACGGGAGCTGGCGCCTCAACGATCGGGGCCGGTGAGAAGCCTGTGATGTGATATACTTGAGGCTCTTGGGTGATCCTGATCCCGAAGCCTACAACCCGACAGCAAAGCGTAGCGCAGTTGTACTACAGAGGGTTCCGATGGGGTTACGACGTCATCACACCGTCCGTCTCGCGCACGTCGATGTCCGGAGGATAGAAGAAAATCTCAAATATGTTGCAGTCGACGCGGCCATCCACGAGCCACGGTCGCGAGAGCAGCAGCTCCTGGTATTCCGCTGACGAGTCATTGAGCGCGACGGTCTCACAAAAAGGGGAGCCGCCGAGAAACAGCATCAGACGGCTCAGGACATCTTCATCGATCCACAGCGGCAGCGGGTGGGCGACGAGCGACCTGTCCAGGAGCACGACGCTGAGCGGGACTAGGGAGGTGTCGACGTGGTCGGGAAGCGTCGTGATCGGATTGCCCGTGAACGAGATGAGACCCTTGAGCTGGAAGGCTTCCGGTGGGAGCTCCTGGATCTGGTTATGGCTCAGCGACACTTGGCCCGCGCCAAGCTCGACGAGCCCCATGGGGAACTCCGTGAGCGCGGCATATTCGACGTACAGCGCCAAGAGCGACGGCCAGTGCTCGTGGAGCGTGTCCGGCAGCCGGTTGAGGTTCGAGCCGGAAATCGTGAGCCCCCAAAAGCGGGGAGAAAACTGCGACGTGTGCAGCCCCTCGGGCAGCGTCGCATTGGAAAAGTTGGTGCGTATAAAGTACGCGTTCCGCAGGTTGGGGTGATCTGTGTGCGTGAATTGCGCGTCGCCTTCCCATGTCGCGAGCGTCGAGTTGTACGTCTTGAGCCCAATGAGGTTGTGGAAGGTCTGGAGCCACGGCGTGAACTCGACGTGCACACAGTGGCGCACTACGATCTGCAGTAGCAGCTGTGTATCGAGGTTCTGGAAGATGGCCTCAAACTCGGTCTGTGCGCCTGAGAGATGGCGGTCCGTAAAGCAGTTGATCTCCGTGAGGGCACACGCCGGCTGTGGCGTCAGCCATGGACGAATCTCGAGCGCGCAGGACAGAGGATTCGACTTGAGCTCGGCGTGGCAGTGGATGGCGAGGATGAGAAAGCCCCCAAACACCATCAGCCGGTGCGTCCACCGTGTGAGCTGCTCGTGGTGCGGCGTGGGTGCCGCGTACAGTAGAGTTGGCCTTTGCGTCAGGGCGGATTTGGGGGCGACGCCTACACGGCTCGCAGGTTTGTGCTTGAGTAGTTTCTTGATGTCGTCGATGGCCGCGATCATGCCGAGTGAAAACACGGAGCGGCTGAACGCGTCGAACCACGTGAGGATGGCGATCTGCGGCATGTCGTTGAGCAGGCGGATCATCCACGTCTCGTTACTGTAGAGAGAAGAGGCAAACGTGCCTGTGCGGGGGTCATAGTCGGCCAGGTAATCACGCGCGAGCCACGCCGAGACGCCGACGACCGAGGCAAAGTCGAGCGTCAAGTCCAAGAGCAGACCGAGCAGCCGCTTAAGCGCGTAGTCGTGGCGGCTGAAGCGGTGGAGCAACGGCGTTGACCAGCAGTTGACCACGAGAATCGTGACGTAGAAGCGGTTGAGCTGCTGCCGCGGTAGCAGGCGGTTCATCATGTACGCCTGCTGCGACTGGAGAATCGTCTCGGTGAGTTCCCGAACAAGGAAGAACATTTCATAGTCGTGGCTCTCGACATCAAACAACCCCTTGTAGGCCATCACTCTCGTGTAGAGGTACGCGAATCCTCGCCCCACGTACGTGGGCCGGGTCCTGGCGGAGAGAAGTGCGAGACCTCTGGGTCCTCTGACGGACGCCAGCAGGGAAGCTGTGAGTGACGCGGAGCGACCTGCGCGGCAGCAGCGCATGCGGCGCCTTCCGACTTGGAGGAGTGCGGTCACGGGCGCCACGAGCAACAGGAGCGCGAAGAGCGCGGCAAAGACAAAGTGGACTATGCTGACTCCGTCGAAGAATCGTGGGTCGATCGTTAGCGAGTTGTACGAGAAGAGCAAGAGGAGATCCGTCTCCGGAAGCACCGAGTAGACGAGTCCCGCAAGGAAATAGTAGGCTGCGCACATGGTGTAGAGGAGGTGGATACCAAGGTGAGCAAGTGTATAGCCCGCGGGGGAGAGGAAGACGCCAAATCCCCGGTGGGGGTTGTTCACAGTCTTGGGCAGCATTTGCGCCGCGAACGGCATGACGCTGGTGGACGGACCACGCTGGGACGTGGGTGCAAGCATTGCGGATGAAAGGAGTTGTTGGTGCGTAGACAAAAGCAAGCGAACTCTTGTGCAGACGGTGCCCACGAGAAGAAACCCCCGCAGGTCGAGAAGTAGTTGATCATTCAGCCACACCAGCAATACATACATTGGGACGTCAGGGCGGACTGCTATTGTTAGAGGGCGGCACATCCGGATCAGTGCCGACATGCTCACAGTGGGGGCGCCACACACGCATTTGGTGATTAAGTGACGATAGCCAATTAGAATCTTATCGTCACAGGATCCCCTGGGATAAGAATACCTCATGGCTGCTCTTAAATTGTCCTAGTTTACGGATTCCCTTCTTGCGTTTTCACGATTCCACTGGCGAATGACGTCCGCGACGGCACAGACATTTGTGACGATGGCGTCGGCCTCGGGAAACTTGTCGGCGTCCTCCGCGTCCATGTCGCGGCGGTGGAACACGTCGGGCTTTTGTCGCTTGCCGTCTATCCAAATCGTGCGAAAACCCGCGCGCTTGGCACCGGCCACGTCAGCCTCGTAGTGGTCCCCCACGTGGACAATCTCGTCGCGCTTGAACGTGTTGTCGAAGTGGGCAAACGCCGCGTCAAATATCGCGGCCGCCGGCTTTGCTGTGCCAACGCCCTCGGCCGAGACCATGAAATCCATGTGTCCTTGGAAAAACGCCGGCAGTCGATCCAAGAGGCAATTACCATTCGTAATCACGCCCATGGCCACGACGCGCTTCCCATCGGCGATGGTGTCCGTGCGCAGCTCTTCGTGGAGCTGCTGCAACAACAGCTCGACGCCGTCAAAGAACTCGGGCTCGCTGCGCGGGATCAGAAACGCCTGGAACGCCTCCTCCAGGAAACGCTCGAGCGCGGCCTCGTCGTAATCGGTAATCTCGTGGGCCCACCCGCCGGCGTCGGCCACGCAGCGCCGCAGCGCGTGCTTGCGCAGGAACGTATAGTCGTGGGCCTTGTCGGGCAGTTCGCGCTGCAGTTGGCCCAGCACGCCGTAGAACTCTGCTGGTGGAAAGGCTTCCGCAACGCGCGGCGCCTGCGTCGCGAGGAACGAGTGGAACGCAGCGCTCGCTCGGCGGATCACAGTCGCGCCGCACCAGAGCGTGTCGTCCAAGTCGAACGTCACGCCGCGCACAGCAGAAGAAGAAGAGGAGGACGCCATGAGTGTCTCTTGATTGTGCTCTTGGAATTCTTTGGACCTCTTCGCAAAGTATCCGCTAGGAATCAGATCGAGTCAGATTTCTTATTCCGTCCATCACTCTGAGACGCCAATGGTGACGATTGGCTGGAATGGGATCACTTGGAGAAAAATCGTCATGCTGCCGCTGCGGGGTCTGCGCCGCGTGCTGCGCGCCGCCAGCGCATCCACTGGCACCTTGAGCGCGCTCGCGACTCGCGCTGTCCATGGCAGTGCGCTGTGGTCTCCACAGACTGCGGTGTCAGCGCGCCATGCTCGTCAGTGGGCGGCGCCCGGTCGTGCGTGCCACAGTGTATACGGTCAGTCACTCTCCAGCCAAGCAACCACCGATGCCTCGCAGCTTACGAAGCGCCAAAGGAAGATCCAGTCGCAGTGGAACGTGCACCGCGAGATCGTCGTCGAGAAGAAGCCGCTGCCCGAGGTCTTTGCACGGCTCCGCCATGAGGTCGCGCGGCGCGGCGACGAGACGTCCATTCGTTTGCGGCAGGCGATTGATGTGTTCTACTTTAATTGCGCGCAGCAGGCACCCACACTGGATGCCGCGTTTCTGGACGAAATCATTGCGTACTTCGAAGAGTCGCTGCTCCAGCCGGCGCAGCAGCGGCACGCGGCGGACCCGTCGCACACGCTCAGCGACTCGTTGAACGACGGTGTCTTCGCGGCGGTCGTGCGACTGCTGCTGGCACAAGGAGACAGGCAGCGCGCGTGGGAGATGGCTCAAGTGACTGCGACCGTGACGTCTGGCAAAGTGCATTTCCGGTCGGTTGGGCCGATTCTCGACTGCGAGTGTCGCGAGGGACACTTTGTGTCGGCGCTCTCGCACTGGCGGCAGCTCAAGCAGCAGGAGATGGAGTGGACCAAGACCATGGAAGACACGCTCGTGCAAATGGTGATTGCGTGTCAGCGGCATTACCACCAGGACAGCAGTGCTCCAACCGACGCGGCCCACGCCGACATGGCCGAGCTACTGCGCGACCTACGGCTCGCGTGCCGCGAGATCTCGCCAGACAACGCCTCTCGGCTGCGCCACGCGTTCCAGGCCTGCGGGTTCTCCGTCAAATCCTTACCCGACAACCAGTCTGTCGTGCCGCATTGTAGCGCGTGCGGCACGACGCTCACCAAGGACACGGTCTCCCCATCCGAGCACGACAAGATCGTGCAGTTCGTTGAGACCAACGTGCCGCTCCGAAACAAGAATAGGACCATGTCGACCAAAGAGTTCCTCACCCCGTTCAAGCGTTGGCTGCTCGCCAAGCATGCGTCGGCCCGCGCACGTGGCAAGCTCCACTTTATTCTGGACGGCCCTAACATCGCGTACCTCAACCAGAACTTTGATCACGGCCGTTTCCGCTTTGACCACGTCGACCGCGTCGTCGACATGCTTGAGCAAGAGGGCCACACCGTGTCCATTACGATCCCGTCGCCGTACTTGGAGGCCACCTCGCGCATCTACATTCGCACGCGAAAGGCCAAGGAGATGCGGCGCCAGCACGGCAAGGTCGCGACTCGCCAGCTCACGCCCGAGGACGCGGCGACGATCGCGCGGTGGCGTGATCGCAATCTCCTCTACAGCTGCCGCACAGAGCACCTCACGGACGACATGTTCTGGCTCTACGCGAGTGTGCTGCTGGGCGACGAAGCGCGTGTAGTCACAAACGACCAGGGCCGCGACCACGTGTTTACGCTGCTGAGCCACCGCACGTCGGGCATGACGACGTCGGACCTGCACGACGAGCACCGCCTGTCGATGGACCTACTGGACCGCTGGCGCGAGACCGCGATCGTCAACATCGAGATCCAGCACGGCGAGCTCGCACCTGCGGAAAAGCTCGTGCTTGAGAAGCGCGGCGTCAATAGCGGCATTGTGATTCCGATTGAGAGCATCAAGCTCGTGCATCCGACGCCGTTCTCGCGCGTGCCACAGCTCTCGGCGACCGGCCACGAACTCCACTTTCCCATCGCCGACGCCCACGGCACGTCCTCCAAGTGGCTCTGCGTGCATCGGCCCAAGACAGACACCAGCTAGAAATCGAAAATCAGTAGAGCAACGTGTCGAGTACGTCTTTTCGCACATAAAACGGGCATGGACGCATAGAAGTTGGCTGTACGCCAGCCAGGGCACGACACGGCGGCCATGGACCAGCGGTTGATCACGATGAGCGTTGCTGCGCGCCACAGGTGCCAGCGAATCCGCGGCGAACAAGCGCTCGCTTAGCAAAACCCATTTCTTTATCGAGAGAAAGAAAGAATGCCTCGTTGTGCTCCACGCTGGCTACAGTAGTCGCAAACAAAGACCAAGAATCCTCAAATGATAGTCAAAGCACGAACAAAACAGAAATCACTTGTCTCGTCACGCCGTGCCGGTCGTGTGGCAGACGCAGGGCGACGCCGCGCAGGTCCAGCAGAACGTGTGGCCGTGGGGGCAGTACATTGTACTGCAGCCCGACCGCTTCTGCACGCCAATACCGCACGCCGGACATTGCTTGCCGCGCACCTTCTTGACGACGCGCGCGTACTCTTGGTCGCTCTTGAGATCCGACGTGCGCCAGTCTTTTTCGCGCACGAACCGCTCGTACTTCGTCATCTTGGTCTTCGGCAGCACGCGGCGCACGTAGTCAATCGGGAACTCTTGCCCGCAGCAGCGGATCGGCACGAGCGAGCGGTCGTCGAGGCTCAGTCGTGCCATCGTCGACAGACACAAGAGGCAGTACATGTGGCCACAAGTGCCACTCAATCGGTCCCCCACAGCGACCACGTCGGTCATGCACGAGACGCACTCGGCTTTTGGCAATGGGGTGGTCGTTTCGGTGGTGGGAGCGGCGGCGTTTGTGGCAGTAGTGGGGGCTGACGCTTCGGAACGCAGGCGCTTGGCCTGCGGTGGCTGGACCGTTGCGGAAGCGAGTTGCGTCTTTCGCTTTGCCACACGCGTGGGCATGGCCGCGACTGCGTCCGCTCGTTTCGCCACTAGAGCCTCGTATTTTACCAGCAAGCGAACGCCAAGCAACGGGCGGAGGAGATCGACGGGCACCAACTGGTTGCAGCAGCGCATGGGCACGCCGATGCTGCCTTGATCTTCGTTCACGACGGCACGCTTGCAGCGCTGCTGCACGCACGTGCGACAATACGCGTGGTCACAGGGTAGGAAGACCGCCCTGTTGGTGCCCGTTAGCACCGTCGAGCATGCGGCGCACACATCCTGCAGACTTCTAGCGTCGCCTAAGTGGTCTGCGAGGACTGCCGCCTTGGACGCCTTGCGCTTTCCCTTGCCCTTGCCCTGTGCTGGTGCCACCATCGGTGCAGCAGCAGCGACAGCGCTACCCGAGGAAGTGGACGTTAGAGCAGGAGCACTGGCAAGGCGCGGCATCTCCTTGCAGCAGATCGGGTCGCCGTCCTTGCTGGCTTCGCGGAGTCCCGCACGACACTCGTCGCAGTACACATGGCCGCACGGCAGCAGCCTGTCGGGGTGATCCCATGGCACCACCGTCGAGAGCTCCGTGATACGCCCGCAAAAGTCACACGCCGCCGCAAGCGCTGTTGCGCCGGTGATCAGTTGCTTCTTGAGCTCGACTTCGCTTGCCGTGAGGTACGTGTAGAACGCGAGCTCCGAGGCATGGAGAACACTAACGAGCACGGCGGCTGGCACGGGCAGCTCGCAGCAGCGCAGCGGAAGCAGATTCATTGGCGCGTTCATGGCAACGCGAGCGCGATTGGCGAGACACGACGCGCAGAAGACGTGGTTACACCGCAAGCGGAAGACCTCGCGCTGGTCGGTGCGCCAGCAGCCACGGCACGCCACGGGCGCGGGGGTCTTGGCGGCTCTCGCCATCGTTGGTGCGGCCGAAAGTGAAGGAAACTGAAAAGGGAATCGCCATTAACGGGGACTTTCGGGGGCTTCTCTCTCGACGGTGTGGGACGAGGCGTGTGCTGCGAGACGCGATCAGATCTGAACCTGACGGGGTAATGCTTCAACAACAACAGCACCGGTCTGTCCCAGCATTGACGAGAGCTGCATGCTCATCTACTCCATGGTGAGAAAGGACAGAACCATTTGCCGTGTCGTTGTGCCACGCAGTGCCGTGGCGGATGCCCTCGCCAACTACACAGCGGACATCACTCGAAGTGTCACACGTCGCAGGCTGACGATAAAAATGCGACGTGTGCCAATTGGAAACGGTGATAAACAGCTCATTAGAAATGAATTTCTAATCGTGCTCACGGGAACAGCAACAACAATGCTGGCATGGCGCTGCTTCTCCGCCTCGTGCGGCGGCGCCCAGCACGTCGGTCTGTGGGGGGACCTACACGTCGCGGTTTCTTCCGATCTCGACATCGCCTGCCACGCACGATGGTGATGCAATGATATCTAAACGCAATCCACTGAGATTGAACAATCTGTGCTAGTTAAAGCTAAGCCACCCTAATTATGGGATTTAGCACGTGGGTATTTACAGCGGACTCACCGTTTGAGTTTTCGTAAATAGCGGCTCGTAAAAAGCACTTGAAGGGGGGTCGCCTTCGCTTTCATAGCGCGAGTGCGTAACGCCAATATTGAAGCCGCCGCGGTCCCCCGGGGCGCTCGCTTCGCGACCTCACGTGACCTCCCGCGGCTCGCCATCACGCTCCGATCCGCGTGCATTCGCTCGCGCGAGTCCTCCTCTCTCTCTGCGTGTAGCTCCTGCCTTTCTACGTGCGCTACAAGCCGAGCAATCTTGGGTAAGCCATGGAAGCGCAGGTGCTCAAGTCGCTGGCCAAGCTCAAGAAGCTCGTGCCGCGTGGCCAGAGAGAGCTCAAAGATGTGGTCGACGCCGCGATCACCAACATGACGGCGGTCGTGGAGCGCAAGACCAAGAACCAGCAAGAAGGCGGCGGCGGTGGCGGGCTCGGCGTCTCGAGCGAAGTGCCGTTTGAGCCGTTTCTCTTGGCCGTGCTCACGCGGCAGGCCAAGCTCGTGGCGCTCGCGCTCGACTGCATTGAAAAGTTCCTGGCGTTTGGCTTTCTGAGGGGCAACGGCTCGATCCCGGACAGCATCCGCAAACGGCTCACGCAGAAGTACGGCAAGGCCGGGCCTGGCGGGAGTAATAACGGCAGCGGCTCCCGTGACACGCTCAACGGCGCGTCCGGTGGCGCCGCCGGGAGCAACAATGATGGAGCTGACGAAGGCGCGCTGAACGAAGACAACTGGAAGCTGATCGACTGCATCATTGAAGTGATTTGCGACACGAACGACCACCCGGACGAGACGGTCCAAGTCCAAGTGCTGCGCGTGCTGCTCACGGCCGTGACGACGCCGACGTGCGAAGTGCACGAGCACTCGCTGCTCAAGGCCGTGCGCGCGAGCTACCACATCCACCTCGTGAGCAAGAACTCGACCAACCAGACGGCCGCCAAGGCCACGCTACAGCAGATCATCAGCATTGTCTTTCAGCGCATGGAGACGTTTGACCAGCGCGTGCGCGAAGAGACCGAGGCCACGCTACGCGAGATGCAGAAGCAGCAGCAGACCGACACTGCGAATAGCCGCACTAATAGCAGCAGCAGCGACCACGCGCTCGACACGCGCACAGCCAGCAGCACGTCCTTGTCGTCGGCCGAGAGTGCACTGTACCCCGAGGTCGCGCGGATTCTGCAGCTGCCGCTGGAGGCCAAGGCGCGGCCGCCAACTGCACGTAAATCGGCGCGCGCGGCCAATGGGAGCAACCACGTCAACACGTCGACCATCTTCGCGCCGTCGTTTCCCTCGGTTCTCCACAAGGACGCGTTCCTGCTCTTCCGATCGCTCTGTCGCATCTCGATGCGGTCCGTTGCTGAAGACTCGCCCTCGGGCTCGAGCAGCTACGCCAGTCTCACCAACAACGCGAGCGACGATCCGTTTGCGTTCCAGAGCAAACTGCTCTCGCTCGAGCTCGTGCTGTCGATCATTAATAATGCCGGCCCGTCGTTCCGCGGCGGCGAGCGCTTCATTCACGCGATCCGTCAGTACTTATGCCAGTCGCTGCTGCAGAACTGCACGTCCAATTACACGCAAATCGTCGGTCTCTCGCTCCAGCTCTTCCTCGTGCTCATCAACAATTTTAAGCGCCACCTCAAGGCCGAGATCGACATTTTCGTCACGAGCATTTTCCTTCGCATTCTCCAGTCGGAAGTCTCGAGCTTTGAGCACAAAATGCTTGTGCTCGAAGTGCTCAACAACATCTGCGATGACGGCCAGATCCTCGGTGAGATCTTCTTGAACTACGACTGCGACTGGAACACGAACGATCTCTTTCGCCAGATTATCGACGCGCTTGCCAAGATCGCCAAGGGCAAGAAGGACTCGGCGCAGGCCTATGCAAACATGTCGTCGGCTGTGCGCATCAAGACGCAGCAAAACGACGCGGCACTCGTGCTCAAAGGCCTCGAGTGTCTCACAGCAACCGTCGCATCGCTCAAGAAGGCGGCGAATTTCGTCGAGACGGAACGGAAAGCCAAAGAGGCCCAGCAGCAGCAAGCTCGGGACGACGGCGACGACGACCAAGTGGCGCCACCACCACCACCACCACTTGCAGCGCCGTCGTCGTCGACGACGTCGACCATGTCGGCGGTCGAGGCCTTTGACCGCAAGAAGCGGCGCCAGGAAGAGCTCGCGACCGGCATCCTCAAGTTTAACGCCAAGCCGAGCGCCGGCATCCAGTACCTCGTGCAGCGCGGCCACTTGGGCCAGGGCACACCCCGCGACGTGGCGCGCTTTCTCCACGACAATAGCGCTAAGCTCAACATGACAGAGGTCGGCGAGTACCTGGGCAAGGAGCAGCAGTACCAGAACGGGTTTTGTGTCAAGGTGCTTCACGAGTATGTCGATATGATGGACTTTGCTGGGCTCGAGATTGACGTGGCGATCCGCTCTTTCCTCGCGGGCTTTCGCCTGCCGGGCGAGTCCCAGAAGATTGATCGTATGATGGAGAAGTTTGCCGAGCGGTTCTTTTCGACGGCGCAACCGGAGCTGTTCCACAGTGCCGACACGGCGTTCATCTTGTCGTTCTCGATCATCATGCTCCAGACCGATCTCCACAATCCGAGCGTTGCGGACGAAAAGAAGATGACCAAGGAAGGCTTCATCCGCAACAACCGCGGTATCAACAATGACGAGAGTCTACCGGATGACTACATGGGCGGCATCTACGACCGCATCAAGAAAGACCCGATCTCGCTGAAGGAAGACTTGGACGCCAAGGCGCGACAAGGAGGTGGTCGCTCGCTCGGCGCCATGGCCAGCGGCGCGTCGATCTTTGGCGCCTCGAGTGCCGTGGTTGATCGCCAGCGGCGGGATGCGTACATTAAGGAACGCGAGTCGATGGTGCGCCAGTCAGAGGCGCTGTTCAAGCGGCGGAACCCGAGTTCCCAGTCGATGCGCGGCGGGCTCACGTCGCCCACGTCGTCGTCCTCGGCCACATCGCCGACGTCGTCGTCGGGCTCGGGCCAGTTCCATTTAGTTACCGAGTTTACCGAGATGAGCCACGTGCGGCCCATGTTTGAGACAGTATGGGCGCCGTTGCTGGCGTGCTGCTCGGTTATTTTCGAAAGCTCGGACGCGCCCGTGGCGATCCAGCTCTGTCTCCACTCGTTCAAGCATGCGATCCACTTGGCCGCGCGGCTCGACATGCCGTCGGAACGCGATGCGTTTGTCACGGTGCTCGCAAAATTTACGGCGCTCCACACGACCGGTTCGCGCATCATGCGTGCCAAGCACTTGGAGGCGATCAAGGCGCTCATCTCGATCAGCGTCAAGGAAGGGAATTACTTGGGTGACGCGTGGCGCGACATCTTGCAGTGTCTCTCGCAGCTCGCACGGCTCCAGACCCATGCCCAGGGGCTCCACAATGACGTCGACTTCTTTAACACGCCTGGAGGAGGCGGAGGTGCAAATGGTGGTGGTGGCGGAGGAGGAGGAGGAGCAGGCTTTAATACGCCGTCGTCGTCCTCTACACTGTCGTCGATCAGCACAGGGTCCAGACGCGGCGGCGCGTTTGGTGGGTCTGGCGGATCGGGCGTCTCGCCGTCCCACCGCGACAGCGGCACGGGAAGTGGCTCAATGACCGGTATGAACGAAGACGCGTTCAATCCCGCGATCGAAGACGAGAACGCGTCGCGCGTCATGGCCGAGATTGATGCGCTCGCGAGTGACCGCGTGTTTAGCAGTTCGGTTTCGTTGAGTGACACGGCTGTGCAAGAGTTTGTCGTGCAGCTCTGCGTCGTCTCGCTCAGCGAGTGCTCGGGCGTGAGCAGCAGTCGCTCGCCGTCGCAGTCGCACGCGAGCCGCGTCTTTTCGCTGCAGAAACTGGTTGAAGTCGCGGACATGAATATGCACACGAGATCGCGCATGGTCTGGGCATCGACGTGGAAAGTGCTGTCGCGTCATTTCACGACGATCGGGTGCCACGACAACTTGTCGATCGCCATGTACGCGATCGACTCGCTGCGGCAGCTCAGCATGAAGTTTCTCGAGAAGGAAGAGCTCAAGGACTTCAATTTCCAACGGCTTTTTCTCACGCCGTTTGAAGTTATCATGGCCAACGCTATGTCCACGGATATCAAGGAACTCGTGCTGCGCTGCGTTGAGAATATGATTCTCGCAAGAGAGACCAACATTCGCTCGGGTTGGAAGACGATCTGGGGCGTGCTGCGTGTCTCGGCCGAGACGTACGAACACGGCGACGGCGGCAAGCCGGACACGGCTGACCGCATTGTGCAGCTCGGCTTTACGATCGCGACACGCATTCTCGCGCAGCATTTCGATCGCATCATTGAAGTGTTTGTGGACGCGGTCGAGTGTTTGCTGGCGTTTGCCGTCTGTGGAAGTGATGACGTTGAGCGCGGCGCCGACGAGCACGTTGGGCTCACGCAGTTGAGTGTCGATAGTATTAATACGCTTGAGACAGTGTGTCTCGAGAACCTCGCGACCGGTCAGGTCATTGAGAAAGGACTGCTCGAGGCTGCAGCGGCCAAGCGCGTGGGTTTTAAGAAGAAGAAGCATGGCACGCAAGAGGCCGGCGCGCCGTTGCGGTACGAAAAGCAAGAGTCGTCACGCGCGCTCGAGGAAGAGATTGACGCGCTATCCCCGCCGTCGTCCCCCGCTGTACGCCGCCGCTCGACGCTAACCCCGCCCGTGAGCCAAGAAGACGGCACCCACGTATACAACGACTCGTCGCTCCACACTCGCGTGTGGTGGCCCGTGCTCACGGCGCTCTCGACGCTCGCGTCGGACCGCCGCATGGACGTGCGGCTCACGGCACTGCACGCGCTCTTTGATTCGCTTGCTCGCCACGGCGCCAAGTTTTCGACGGGACTCTGGTCCCTGATTTTCAAGGGCGTGCTGATCCCATTGCTGGACGAGCTGCGCCACCTCGAAGTGTATGTCGAGAAGAGCACGCGCCCGCCGCTCAAGCTGGCCGTGACCAAGGAACGCTTTGGCAGTGCGACGCCGCCGTCGACGTCAACGCTCTGTCTCGCGCGTTTGCTGGACATGTACGGGCTCTTCTACGACCGCGTGGGCTTTCTCCCTGAGGTCTTGTTCCTCTTGGGCAAGTGTATGGACACGAGTGACCGCGAAGAAGACCTCGCGGCTGCGGCGGCTGCGGCCCTCGAGCACATGCTGGTCACACACGGCCACAAGTTTCCCGAGGACGTCTGGGGGCTTATCGCCGATGAGCTACGCTCGGTCATGGCGCGAGCCGAACCGACGTGGATTTTCTATACGCTTCCAGAGCCGCCAGTGATTCCGAGCACGGCTTCCTCGCTGCTATCACCGCGGACGCCGCAGTTGCTGGCCATGTACGCAAGCGTGCCGAGCGTCTTGGGCTTTAAATTCGCGTCGACGTTTCCACCGCGGATCGTGAGCGACGACGAGATCCAAGCGCAAAAAGTGCCGTCGCGGACCCACTTGATTGTCGTGCTGGCTGTGCAAAAGGTGCTGGGCAATGTCTTGGTCTCTAGGCTTCCACGACGGCTTGCCGTGAGCGACGGCCACACGCAGAGCCTCATGAATACGCTGCGCGAGAGCTTTTCGTTTGCTCGAAAAGTCAATGACGCGGTCGAGTTGCGCCGCCACTTGGCGTCCCAGGGATGGGTCTATGGACGCCTGGACCCACGCGGACCGCCAGGAGAAGACGATCTCCCAAACGTCTTATTCCAGGAAGTGCAGGGCAAAGACGAGTACATCAAGGTCTTGTTCCATTACATTACGGCACCAGGCCACGACGACCGCAAGCGAGAGGATGCGCGTCGGCAAATGACTGTGCTGGTCCAGCAGACCATGGAAGAGTACCTCGCGTGGTCAGAAGCAGACGCTAGCGGCACTCGCAGTGGTGGCAAGAAGACGCGAGCGCTTAGCACGCCCGGTAGCAGCAGCAGTCGCGACGGTCTTGGCAGTGCCATCCCCGTGGACGCTGTGCAACGCGTGACACGGTACGCGACTCTGATGGTGAGCGTGCTGACACAGCTCGCCCAGTGCTCGGGGCCTGAGGTACGTTTGTTGTTGTTATTGTTTTGGTGGGTAGAGACTGATGGGTTTCCAATGTTTTGCGGCTGATCCGCCGACAGCTCGCGCGCCACTTGCCGTGGCTGTATCCGCTGCTGAATGAGCTCATCAAGACGCGAAACAACGACGTGCGTGCGGCGCTTTCGCTCGTGTATAGCCAGAGCCTCAGCCAGTTGCTGCCTCTCGCATGAGACTGAGGGAGGCGAGACAGGCGTAGTTGCCGCCCGCGCAATTGTATAGACAGACCGCAAGACCTTCACGGCGTAAATCCCCACGTAACCAAACACTGTTGAAATGGATGCTCGTAAGAAGCGAAGCAGCTCGCTCGCGCAACACCCGCCGTTCGAACCGTCCACGACGCAAGGTTACTTTCTGAACAAAGGCGGGCCGCCCGAGGAAAATATATTTTCCTTCGGACCGCGTGAAACAAAGCTCATCAAGATGCGCACGGTGCGACTACTAAAACACATGCACAGCGTGTCCAGCATATCGGCCTTGGAACATGGACACCAAGAACACTAAGCCTGCAGGCTTAGAGTCCGAGACTCGAGATCGCGATGCAAGTGGCAACCATATCGAGCACAACCCAATGATAATTGGGTTGAAGGAGCTTCCAATCATGATTACGATCTTGAGAGAGCCCCCAATCATGATTACGAGCATCGCAGTCACGATTACGACGCCAATGACTTGGTTCTTTCGGGCAGGAAGTTCCAGCTCCCCATCAACACACTTTCGCATTCGTGTTTACAGATCCTTTCCTGCAGACACGATCACTCTGCTTCCCAACCGCAACCACCACTTCTCCTACTTACACAGTACAGTACAGTACCGACCAAAAAAGAACTGTTGTATTTGTCGCCATCTCTCGGACTGAGAGATGGCGACAAATAGTTTTTTTTATCCGAGAGTCTCGGACTCGGATCCCAGCAGAGGATGGCGGAAACGCGCAGCCGGCAGCGCTCGTCGTCATGGGCAACGACGTGACGTCCGACGCTCCCGTGCCACTGAGCTGGTCACTGACGGCAGGCGAGTTTGGCTGACGACTGCGGATCCTGCAGAGAACCAGACATTATGCTTTTGGTCCCTTCTGCTGAATCATCAGAAGGACCACTGCTAAAGGCGAGAGCCTTCATTGAAGCGGCGAAGTGGGGGCTCTCGCACTTCCAAAGACAAGACTGCATCTTCACGGTGGAGCGGCGAAGTGGAACTCCACCAGACTCCAGTGACTGGACTGCGGCAACAGGATCTGTATCCTGTCCGGAAGTTTACCGTCCGGGTCAGGTGCACTCGTCAGGTGCACTACAATGGAGTCGCGGTTCCACTGAGCACGTTCGTGTCGGGCGGGGGCTGTTAGTAACGACCCCAACTGGACCGAGTGACTCAGTTGTTCGGCTTCACAGATCTGGGCTGATCTCGCCACAAGAGTTCTTGGAACAGTCGTGAGTTTGTAGAAACGGAGAACGCTACTTTTTGCGATAGGGATCCTGAATGGCAAAAAAACAGGATCACAGCACACAGTAAAAGTTGAGCCCAAGGGGCATTTTTTGGGCGAAGAACGAAATGCAATCATAGTGTTGAAGACTCACAAGCCCACGAGTGACTTGTGGGCTCGTGCGTGGGGGATCAGAGAAAATGCAGCGTCCAGGAAGTGATGACCAAGTCAAAACATAGAAGACTCAAAAACCCACGGGTTTTTTTTTCATCTGAAATCACTCTACTGTCCAGTATCGTGTCGTCGCAAGAAACTCAAATATACCGGTACCGAGTTGGAGTTTTGAGATGAGTCTCACAAACCAGCGGCGGGGACACGGGAACCAGGCAGGCATTCTTACCTCAGAACCTACTTTAGTTCTAGCAGAACTAGAACATAGTTCAGAGCTTCTGAACTAGGTCTTCTCCAAAATCAAAGCTAGGAACTGTGTACCAATGCACTGTATTGGTACAGAGTTTCTAGCGTGGGATCTTGCAGAAACACAGCAGTGGATAAGGCAAAATGTGCAGCCATTTCTCTGCATGCGGTTTGAAGAAGCGTTCTGACTCTGTCGGGATATATGGATATTGGAACGCGGAACCAAGTGTCACCTGGAACACGATCAACAAAGTTCCGGATCCACATCGGGTTGTGAACCCATCATCCACAGTCCAACGGAACGCCTTTTTCTATCATGAAGACACCATCTCCCTATCTTCACACTGCCCTCAAATGGCAACTGCCTCTTCTAGACTCAGATAACGAGGTGGCGTGGGTGGGTCTCGGCTAATATCTAGCGTTTTGTATGTCCATGGGTTCCGTACGCTTCAAACCCGGCCCGCACTATCCATGTTGAATATTGCCCCCTTTTCCAGCCTCGCAGTCTGTGTGGCGCTGGAGTTTGGCGCAATATTATCAGTTCCGCGCTTCTCATTGACTAAAACCAAGATTCAACCGCTTCCCATTGGCTGGAACTAAAACCTAGTTCCGGTTCCACCGCTTCCTATTGGCTGGAACTAAAAAACTGTTCCGGCCCATCCTTCTTTTCTTGCCGAAAAAGCCTGGAACCCAAAGCGGCCTTCCCCGCGCGCCGCTCGCCGGCACACCCCAAAGCTTCGCCTCCTTCCCTCATCTCCTCCTCCGTCCACCATGCCCAAGGCGATGCGCTACTCGCCCACGTACCAGAGCCGCCGCTCCTACAGCCAGCGCCCCACCACCACGTCCTTTGACGACACGGCGTCGGTCGCCACGTCGCCGTCGCCGAGCGCGGCCGCGAAGCCCGGCGGCAAGAGCCGCAGCATGGCCTACCTGCGCTCGCGCGTCAGCAGCAGCCTCAACTCGCCGCAGAACGCGTCGCCTGTGCCCATGGGCATCGCGAGCGAGAGCTACTTGCGGCTCAAAAAGAAAGGCGCGCTCACGACGTGGAGCACGCGCTACTTTGTCTTGCGCGGCGCGCAGCTCGTGTGGTTCTCGAGCAAGCAGGACGCGCAGTGGCGCCGCGGCGTCCAGGAGATCCAGTACGTCGAGAGTGGCAAGCTTACGACGCTGCGCAGCCGCGAGCTCGGGCTCGAGATCAAGATGACCGACGGCAAAGAGTACGTCGCGCGCGCGTTCGACCGCGCCGACCTCGCCAAGTGGATCACGGCGTTCCACCGGCTCGCGCTCAAGAAAGAGACCAAGCGCGCGTCCACGGCCACGACGACCGCGAGCAGCGGCGGCCGCTTCAGTGACTCGCTCACGGCCGACTCGACCGCCACGGGCGATCTCAGCGAAGTCGACCTCGAGCTGCGTCGCCAGCAGCGCGCCGAGTCCGAGCCGCTCCCCGACAAGGCGCCAAGCGGCCGCCACGTCTCGTTCCACAGCAGCGTGCTCGTCCGCATGATTCCGACCGTGACGGACGACCAAGTGGCCGAACTCTTTTACAGCCGTGAAGACATGGAGCGCTTCTCGTCGCGCGCCACCAGTCTGCGCAGCCGCACCGAGGACGCCATGAGCTGTGCGTGCATGGCGATCCGCCTGCCCGGCTCCATCTCGTGCTTCCGGGGCGAGTCCGTGCGCAACCAGGGCAGTGTGGTGTGAGGGCGTTCCGTCGGAAGGCGCCCTGCACTCGGCCATTAGTTAGGTTAGGTAGCATTTAGCCGCAGTGTTCCCCATGTTCACCATTACGTAGGAATCATAAGTGGGGAATTCAATTATTTATTGACTAACAAAACCGTTTATTTTGGTAAAAATGTCTATTTATGACAAAAATTGACATTATTTTTCTATTTTTGGCTGCATCCACCGTTGACGTTTGGGTGGGTGACAACTCGGGGGGCCAGTGGGTTCGCCCAGATTCTTTATTGTGGTTCCACGTTCCTTTCTGAGAAGAGAATGGTTGGGTGCTGGAACCGTTCTCGCTCAGAGTGATCTGGGATCCCATTCTTTTCGAGCGTGGCGCAGCCATCATCATCCCGAAAAGGGTTCTCCCAAGTTGGAGAACGCTTTATTGGTGTCCAACGTGCAGTGCCTCGCGCAACTCGCGGGAACAAGCACAGCAAGAACAAAAAACTACGATGCAGAGCGATTGCGATTGTGTTGTGGTTGCAAATAAAAAGATTCAGCAAGGTCAACCACTGAATTCCTATGAGCTCATGCAGCCGAACCTCAAGTTTCCGCGGGCTGAAATTATCTCACTTCATCAGCTGCTCAGCAGCTGATAAACTACTTACTGCGCAGCCAGTCTCAGGGGCAGGTGCTGGTTTGGGTGGGGTTTCCTGGTGTACCAGGCCTACTGCAACAGGCCACCTTCGTGCACTCGGACCAGCCTTGCCAGCGTGTTCGCGTCAGGTGCAACTATTTCAGCGTGCACACCGCCAGCGGGCTGAGTAGTACGCTAAGTTTCTGGAGGATGTTGTTGAAGTTGGAGTCTATTAATCAGTTACGTCGAGCGAACTAAGGCTGTGGAGGATGGCTACGACGAACTCGGACGCCTATGGCTCAAGGAGAAACTAGGCTTGTGCCTAACCGGGAGTAGATTCTGTATCCACGTATCCAGGGCCTGGATTTGTGTCCACGTAGGTTTGACGGTCTCCGTTGTCTTGACTGTATTGATCAACTCGGTCGCCACGCTCGCGTCTTCCGCTACGTAAGTTAAAGCGGCCCACATGTCCTACCACCTCCACCTCGTGGCTCAGCCCCACGAACTATCCACCACCGCTTCGTTGAGTTCAGTTGCTTACTGGCCGGTTATCATGGGCCAACCGCATCTTGAAGCCATTGCCTAGATTGATTGTTCACCACACTGAAGCGAGACTCGGTATCGTCATTTCTCTCAATAAACGAGCACTCTCGCTCACATGTTTACTCGTGTAGCCTGCCTGCTCGGTCATTTCGCTCATCTAGCCACGCGCACACGCCATGGCTCAACCTTCCACGCCCTCTACTCGTCCAGCGTGCCTTCATTGCCTCGCCACACTGCCTCGCCCGGAGCCGACGACGGGTACGGCGTCTTGGCATCACTCAGCGGAGCAAACGCCTCGTCCGTGTTGACGGAGTTCGGACGCAACGTTGCCATGCGCGTGCGGTGCTTGACAAACTCCTGCACTTGCTTGGGGTCGTATCGCTCGGTCGTCGGCGTCTCGCGGCGTTCCTTCGAGATGTTAATGTCCGGATTCGCCATCAGATTGTGGACATTGTAGACCGCCAGCATGCCAAAGCCCGTGGCGACGCACACGAGCAGTGGATAAATCTCGGGGTCCCGCACGGGGATCCACGACCACGTGCGCTTGTGCGGCGAGACGGTCGACGGCTCTTGCAGCATCGGGATCTTGGCCTGGACCTCGGTCGGCTTGAGCTTGCGCGCCGGGCGGATGAAGCGAAGCCAGTACGGCATCGCAGAGATAGAGAATCGCTAGAAGCTTTCGTTGGGGATGGGGGGAAATGGAGAATGGCAAGAGAGAAGCATATAAACCCGTGTCCCAGCAGACCGCCCCATGGGCGTCTCCCAGCTCCCAGATCCTCCCGGGTCGTTTTCATTTTTCTCACCTCGTCGGGTCCCATATACCTGGTTCTAATAGAGGAAGACGCGCAGCGTCGCGACGTCGACCTTCTTGCGGCTCCGCTGGCCGATCTCGTTCTGCAGTTCGAGCGCGTCGTCGCTGTCCGAGTCACAAATGGCCGTGTCCAGGGCCGCGACCGCCGACAGGAAATGCGTGCGGATCGCGAGGTACCGCACGCGCGCAGCTCGGCCCGCAGCGACGCGGTGGACGCGATCCAGCTTCAGTAGTCCTTCGACCGCTCGCTCAATCTCGCCCGACGTCACGCGCACCACGGGCAGTTCCAGCAGCCCGAGATCCCCCGGCTCGCCCGATTCGCCCTTGGGACCTGCCGACGGGAACGCGTTCTCGTACGAGCCGACGCGGATGCCGCAGGCGTCCGTGACCCACTCGTGCATGATGGGCGTGTTATAAGTGACCACGAGCGCGCCGGCCGCGGCGCTTTCGAGCACGAGATCTTCGTACACTTCCATCTCGGGCGGCACGGGGAACAGGTGCAGCCCGACACTGTTTTTAAGGTGCACAATCTCGTTCCGCGTATTGTGCTGCGGCTCGCACGAGATGTTGAGGTTGCGTGGCAGCGCCTGCTTGTCGTGGTCGTCGACGATCTCAGCGTCGTCGCCCGTGACCTGGCGCATGGTGCTGAGCATGCGCACGAAAGACTGGCAGAGCGACAGCGACTGCTGGAAGCGCACAAAGAGCGTGGGCCACTCGGGGTGGTGGAGCCACAGCAACAGGATCTCCTTCGTGAGCTGCTTCTTCTTGTCCTGCTCGCCCACGACCACGACGTGAAGAAACGCGTTCCAGTTCTTGCGCACGTGGCGGTCGTAAATGTCGGGCACGGTCGTCTTGAGCAGGTAGACACCAAACTGGGTCTTGGATTTCTCCTGGCGAAGCCGCTCGTCATTGGCGCCTCCTCGTGGGACGGCCTCGCCGTCACCGTCGTGGCGTCGATCAATGCGGTGCTGGAACTCCTCCTGGCGCTCATGCCGATACAGCACGAGTTTCTTGAGTGCGTACTCGGTCTTGACCAGCACGAGGTCTGGAAACCCCTTGGGAAACAGCGACGGACGAAAGGCCGCCAATGGGAACATGGCAGCCAGCACGCTGCCGCCCGACGTCGGCTCGCGCGTGGCCACGACCGGCTGCGAGCCGCTCGCGAGCGCCAAGTGCACGCGGCTCGAGATGCCCGAGGTTTCATGAGGGGACACAATCTGGCTGCGCGGCAGGAGGAGAGACAGGTGCTTGGCCTCGCTCTGGAGCAGGAGCGCGACGTTGGGCTCTTCGGCGTCCTCTCCTCCTTTGTCTCCTCCTCCTCCTTCTCCTCCACTAGTGGTCTTGAGCGTGGGGACGATGGCAATGCAGGTCCACGGGAGCCGGGGATTGCTGTTGTGGTGCGCGTGGAGAGCAGGGGCTTGGAGGAGCTCAAAGCGTCTCTCCAGGAACCGCACCGCCGCGAGGTTGGCTGCGGCCTTGGCAAGGGGCACGGCTCCTCCAAGTGGAGCCGCTCCTCCCGGTAGCGGGCCGCCACCACCTCCTCCTCCGCCCTCTCCTCCGCCGGCAAGAATCCGCTCGCGCGCAGGCAAGGCCGGCAGCATGCGCTCGTCAAAGACGCACTCGTCGACGTGCAGCGCGAGCGGCGTGTGCTGCCAATGCGCGTAGATCGTCCACTGGAACAAGACGAGCGAGACGCACGCGAGCTTGATCCAGTGGGTCGGGTACGCGTACTGCTTGACGACGAGCGTCTCGGTCGTGGAGGAGCCGTCCGCTCCGCCAAGGCTCCCCCCGCGGCGGAGCGTCCGCGCGAGGCGCGCACGCACCTCGAGGGCCTGCCACTTGACAATGCACCAGGCCTTCACGTACCAGACCGAGGCCACGAGCAGTTGGAGGAGGCTCCTCCCGAGCGCGACCAGTCCTCTGGAGGAGGAGCCTCCGCCACTGCCGCCTGCAGAGGAGCCAGTGCCACTTGCAGCGCCCTCGGCTGAGAGGAGAGGAGAGGACGAGGACGACGCATCGTGGCTGCCAAGCGCGATGCTTGTAGAGGAGGAGGCGCTGGCGTCCGCTGTGTCATGGAGTGAGATCGTGTCCATGGTGGAGGAGGAGGAGGAGGAGGGATCCGCCTCCATGGTCTCGTAGAAGGAACGGCGCCGCAGCCTTCCCGTGCCGGCAGTCGACGGGTCCAGGTCGCTCATCTAGCCAAATTGTTGGAAGCTGTTGGATTTGTTGGAGCGCTGGCACGCTAGTCGGTGCCAACGGACGAATCCGGCGTTGGGAGTTGGAAGTTGGAAGTTGGGAGATCGAGTTGGCGAGCAACGAGTTGGCGCCGACTTGCCTCGTTGGCGTTGGCATTCGTGGAGTGACGTTGGGGTGAATGAGAGGAAAAAAAAGCGGATTTTGGAGGAGCTATCCTAACATATG
>JAADXL010000527.1:0-23653 GCA_023337755.1 Pythium aristosporum | reverse complement strand
GTCCGATAAAGGCCATCGTGTCGGGCTCGAGCCGCAGGCGATCACTGGAGATCTGGCGGATGCCCAGTCCAGTCCGCAGTACGTCCGACAGCAGCAGCGCGTAGGAGACGAGCGTGATGACGCACCGCGGCCACGAGAACGGGATGTCCTGGTCGAGATTGGTCATGGACCGCGACTTACGACGGCGGTCGAGCGTCATGATGGGCCCGAACGGCGGGAACTCACCGTTGGCTTGTTGTGGAGCCGGCTTGACTTGCACGCCCTTCACCATGACGTACGTACGGCACTATGTGGAGATGCGTGAAGACCCCGACGGCGGAACCGTCGCTGCAGGTATCGGTCAACACCAGTTCGGCGCTGCCCCAGTCGGCTTTCTATTCTTGACTCTTGAAAACGACGCATTCCTCTATAAACCGATTTTGAAGCCTCGAGTGTGTGTTTGCACCATCTCAACTCCAGCGATGGGTCGAGAGCAAGAGTTTCTCATTGCTCGACCTACCACAAGGTGCTGACGAGTGCGATTAGGCTGATGCGACGCTTGATCAGGTTGGAGTCTTCCGTTAGTGCACTCAGCCGCGATGACTTCAGTGCCTGGAGCCCCAAGGTGTCCTTCACCGTACGTCAGCGGACTCAGTGACGCTTAGATACCTGAGCTCGTCGCTGGGTTCTTGAACTGGCCAGTGCTCGTGCCAGTGGTCGATGCTCTTACAGGTATGCGATCAGCGTCGACGGGTACACGCATCCACCGCTGTGTGTAGCTTCCGGACGCGATGAAGGCGTCATGCTTGCCGTACAGTGTCGGCCTCGGTCGTGAAGTTCTGCCAACAGGACTCCTGGCAGCTCCTCCTTTGTCTGTAGTATTCTATTAGTACCCCACTTTTGGCATTAACTACACAAAGGGAGATCTATTAAATTTCAGCCAATCAAGAGAGGCGAAGCCACATCAGGAAAAGTTCGGAACCTTCACGTTTCTGCTCTCAGCTGTCGATCCAGATCCAACGGATCTGATTGGCTGCCTCGTACGGTATCCATCACATCAGCCAATCAGTTCGTCCAAGAAAACAGACGGGTCAGAACGCACATTCTCTGTACAGCCGTGCTCTCTCTCTTTACGTAGAAACCAGACCAGAAACGGGGCATTCTTCGGCTCGAGCGTGTGCTCCTCCTTCGCACCCATGGAAACCAATTTCTTGCCAGTTCTTGCTGAGTTTTGTTCCAGTCCACTCGCTCGGAAGGCTACAGTTTACACGGGAGATTGTGTGTCGATTCTCGACTCTGGACTCCACGTCCTGGAACGTTTCAGTTCTGCTTGCTGTTTACTAGTATTGTTCTCGGATCTAACAAGTTCAGAACCGTTTCGCGCCACGAAGATGGATTGACAATGAGGGAATGAGACCTCACCGAGCCGGCCACGGGAGTTCTGTAAGTGCAGTAGTGTGCGGGAAGAGTGCCTACTGTTCGAGCCTCGAGCCCCTCGACGAGGGCACTTATAAGTGCCAATACTTTGGAGGCGCGGCATGGCAAGAGGGATGAGGCGAGCGCACGAGGAGTAAAATAAATTTACTGAACGGATACCGTCTTGTCCATACAGTAGAGTGCCGTACAGGAACGAAGTCTGCGCAAAACTGGGGCCGCCAAGTCTGAACACGCAGTCTGCTTTCGTTGGGTCGCCGAGTCCTCCCATCCGGAGCCCCGTGATTCACGGGCCTTGTCCAGGCGCTGGGCTGTCCGGACAGAGGAGAATCGCCACCAGCCTTGTGACTCGCCTCGCACCACTCGCTCCGTTCAGGAAAGGAGAGCAGTCAGTTCCCATCGGTGCCACTTTCTGTCATGTCAGTCTTTGCTTCGCCAGCCAGCCTGGCGGGTCAACATATCTTCTAAGGTTTTATCTCTCCCGCCCGCGAGGTTTTATTTCCCACGGCCAGCTGTTCTCTCCGCCCGTTTGCCGCGATTTGTGCCAAGCCCCACACTCCCTGTTTGTATGCACGAGACCCACCCGTTGCTGGCGAGGAGCTCCTCCTCCGTGGCGGTCTCCGCCGACACAGAGAACTGCTCTGAGAAGCGACACGCTGGGTTCCATTTCGCAAAAGCTCCGCAAGCCGCCGCATCGACAACTCGTTCTCCGCTCCGCTACCCTACTCTGTCCCCGTCCAAGGCCTCCTCCACCATGTCGGCGTCCCCGCTCCAGTACTCGCAGCAGCTCACGCCAGGTCAGACGACCGTCGTCCACGAGCTCAGCTGCTTTGAGCGCTGGTTCCAGATCGGCAAGGTCGCGTCCTACTTCATCGGCTCGGTGCTTTTCCTCACGGGCTCGATCCTCTACTTTCCCAAGTACGCCACGCTCTGGGACGGCCAGGGCGCCGTCGTCGGCTCGTGGACATTCTTCTTCGGGTGCATTGCCTTCTTGCTGGGCACGCACGGCGACTTCATCGACGTCATCCGTGTCAACAACGTGGGCACGCCGTTTGTGCGCATCGTCAAGGCCTACAACGCCGCACTCTACTGCGCCGCCGCCGGCGTCTTCATGCTCGGTGCCGTCTTTTTCCTGCCCGACTACTACGTCATCTCGGCGAGCCTCGGTTGTTGGTCGTTCATCATTGGCTGTGTGTTCTTCTGCGTCGGATCGCTTGTCGACCTCGTGTTCATCACCATCACCCACGAGGACCGCAACACGCACGGCGTCAAGCTCGGCAACCTCATGTGCTGGGGTGCCGCCGTTGCAGTCGCGTGCTTCCTCGGCGCCCTGTGCTTTATCCTGGGCAGCTGGTACTACCTGCCGCGCTACATTGCGCAGGAAGACACGGTGCTCGCGACCCACTACATGAACGTGGGCATCTCGTACTACACCATCGGCAGTGTCTTCTTTATCATCAACGCTGTGACGCAAATCCCCGGCATGCTCGCCAAGTTCAAGGCCGGCTCCAAGGCGCCCGCCCCCAAGGACAAGGAGACGGCGGAGTTTGCCTAAGCAACACGCCCCTTGGCCCGATCCATTGAGATGGTAAAGACGCTCGAGATCATCAGAACCCCACGCTCGCTCCCACTGACTGATTAGTCCCCGGGAGATTTTGACCGCCGTTCTGAGGAGCTCATGGGTATCTTCCCTGTCTCCACTAAAGTGTAATACACTCCTAGAACCGATCTCCTCTTCTGTTCTGTGTTCCACGTGGGAGTGTACATGTTTGCCGCTTCAGCAATTGCGGTGACCTTTTCAAAACCGTTCCGCCGTTGAAAGATGATGATGTTGGGATTTGGCTGTGAGTCAGCGGCTGAGAGAACTCCGGACCGCGTGGACGACCAGCTCAAAACATGTCGCAAAAAACGATAAGCACGTTGTGTGGTCCACACAACATATCCCATACATGGGTCCGCCATCACTCTTTCTTTCCATCAAGCGCATCCGGATGGGGGGCAATGGTCCGCGTCATCACGCTCTGGGGATCCCCACCCTGCGAGAGGGCGATGGCGCCCCTCCCAATCACCCCTACTCTGCTAGAGACCCACGCGCCGCGTCGCCCACCCACCGTCGGCTCGAAGGGAGAAAGAATCCTTCACTTCGCTTTCTGCCCCCACCGACATTAAGTGGTGTACTAGTATCATACCATGTCCGAAGCATACGACGCCTACGTCCCCATCGACGACGCGGCCGAAATGGCGCGGCTCGTGCCTGCCGCGCTCGCAGCGTTCGGTACCCCACGCGTCGTGGACCTCGAGGCGAGCGACGTGTGCGGCATTGCGTGGGACACGCTGCACGCCGCGCTACCGTCCATTGTCGACGCCCAGCAGCACCCTCTGAGTGCCAGTGCGTCGCGCACGCGCTTCTACTTCGACCTGTTTGTCGCCCCCGTCATCTCCACGATGAATCGCACTCGCCCGCGCCAGCTCTTTACCATTGGCCACGACTTACACATCGCCGTTGACCAGCAAGAAGACCTGGCGAACAACCACCCGCGCATCCACGTCCGCGGCGACAGTAGCGCCTACGTGGCGTGCAACGACCAGCCGTTCTGCTTGGTCGACCTCAAGCCGTACGACGCCCAGACGACCGTCCACTTTGACGCTGGCCGCAACCAAGCCCTCTTGGGCGCCGCGGCACTCGGATTCAAGGAACGCCAACCCAAGGTGCTCGCCATCGCGACGGATATCGCCCGCTGGCAGTTCTTCACCGTCTCGGAGAACGAGCTCGCCGAGTCGCCCATTCTCCAAGTCACGTACGACGCCAACGGCGTCCCCGACGGTTCGCTTCGTGACGTCCTCCGGTACATGGTGGGCTTCCTGGCCAAGGAATGGCCCCAAGATTCGCACCTGCCGTGATTGGCTCCATTTCTATGTGTCATTCGTGACGCCCTCCGCCGAGGCTATGTAGTAGTGCGTCCAATAGGCTCCTTTCTCAGTGACCATGATATGTTGCGGAATGACTCTTGGTGAACGCACACAAGAGCGGTTCGAGAAGCAGACCGCCATCGAACATATGAGTGAACCCAATCCACCTCGCGCAGCGCACGTCGAGTAGTGTAGAGACTGTTGATGGTCGCCACGGCGCTTTTGGAACCGAAGTCTCTTATTAAAGAACATGTTAGTGAAGTTGCTCTCCTTTCACTCAGTCGACGACGCTTTCATCAACTTCACCGGAAGACAAAGATCAGCATGGGCCTCCCACAAACCGACGGACAGAAGTGAGCTATCCCGACTCCGCACGTGCGGCATGATGCGAACGCGGGATGTCTCCAGCGGTCCAATGTGTCATCTACTCAAATCCACACACACCAGGTAGTGCCGTACTCTTTAGAGCATCGTAATATGTGATGCACACATGCGGACCTCACACACTGTCCCTACCACCGCGACAACCCACACATCAAGGGAAAAGCGGGTGTAATCTCATCACCACGAAAACCGTTGCTTGCCCCACATCAAATCAACAATGAACAGGGGCGTTCTTTGTTGAGAGCCAAAGTGCCATTCTTCATGTGAGTGTTGGCTGGTTCCACAGGTACACGGTGTTGATCGTCGCCTGGTCATCTACAGAGAGAGCTGACATGACTGTTGGTCATGATTCGTTGGATTATGAAACCAGCGACGCCAACAAGACAAGAATCAGAACCACCAAACCGAGAAACACGGATCACCATCCCAAGATTGAAGTGACTATCACTCTTCCTCGAGTCTGCCGCCCCAACAACCCATCGGATAACCGCTCCACGGCCTTGCGCCGTGGATACCGGCCCTCCTAGTCCATTCTACAACTTTCCATCTACCCCTCAAGTCGCCCTCTCTCCTCTTGGCCCTCTCTAGCACGTCCAAGGAACCCGACGTATCCCTCTGCCAGCCACGGTGTGTCAGAGCGGCCATTCGCGCATCTACCCAAGCCTTGAAGCATAACCATGGCAGCAAATCCCAACGCTAACATTGATCTGCTTGACGACTTCCTCGTTGGACTCTCGGCGCTGGCACGGAACCACATCCACACGGCAAGCGATTTCGGTCGATCGCATCTTGTGCGCCAAGCGATCCAGGACACTGGCTTCCGCGTTCGAAACGGCACGAACGGGGCGGTCGCACAACTGGCGATAGCACAAGGTGCATGGACGACATTCCTCAATTACCACAACATTCACTGGGGGAGCCACGGCAATCTGCTGCAAGGCGGCAACGAACGCGCTGCTGTCATCTACTTCTCGAGGTTCATCGAGCCGGTGCTCACGGAAATGAACACGTTACGACAGGCACAGCAGCAGCACTTTGCCGTTTCGACAGGCGAGTACGCCTTCGTCGTTCGACGGCAGCCGCGAATCCGCGTCACGGGATACTGCGGCTACGTCATAATGTGCAATGGCGTGCCGTGCTGCGTCGTTGAGCATAAGCGATACGAAGAAGATGGCGGCACCTTCAGCCGGGGCATCAACCAAGCGAGCGTATACGCCGCAGCAATCGGCCACCAACATCGCCAGCAGCGCACTCTCGCGATTGTCACCGATCTCCGCCGCTGGCGTTTTCTGAGTGTCGACCGAAATGGATTTTGCAGTCGCGCGAGTATCGCATTCGTTACACAAATAACGGCCGGCCGGACCGACTCTCCCTCGAACGTATGATCCAGCGCATGGTCAGCTTTCTGCACACTGAGTGGCCCTGATTGATGATCTCTGCGTCTTCGATGGCAAAGAAAGCTGCTTTCCATGAGTAGTTTCAGCATCATTACGATGAGTTTCCAGCACACCAATAGAGAGTTTTAGCAAATCGCTCTATTCTATCTATCGCGCTCTCCTTGCGATAGATAAATACAGTTTTTTTTGTGTCGATTTAGCACTGCATTATATCATTTCTATCTATCGCAAACTTTCCCATTCAGTGTGGGAGTTGGTACGAGTTGGTTTTGTTGGCGCCATCAAAATCCAACGATCGACACTCGTTGCTTTGTTTGCACAGCTCTTCGTGACCGCGTCGACGTCGATGAGCATCTGGGGGCAACCCGACCATCTCGCTCGTAGTGCTCATTTCCAAAATAAGCCACCTCCGGAGGTGGCTTACTTTGAAAGTAAGCAGGTGCTTTCTGTCACAACCCCGCTTTTGACCAGCAATTTCTGCTCACATTTTCGGGGTTTCTCTGCTCATCTTTTTTGGTAATTCTTCCACCTTTGAGACCCCTAATGCCATCACAACTTCGTATCGTGATCCCATGTGACCATACGCACGACGTCTCCCTCGGCCATGGCCAGCACGGTCTGGGCGACCTCCGGCAACGCAGAGCAACACGCCCGCAACACACTCAGTATGGCGCGACGCACCCGTGGGTGGTCATTGAGCACCGCGCCCCGCAGCGGACCAAGCAGCATCAAGCAGGCGTCCTCCAGTTCCCAGGAACACGTCACGTGAAGCCTCTGAAGCGCCAGTGACGACGTCGCCACTGCGTATACGACCCTCTCCAACAAAGCACGCCCGTCGGCCGTTGACGGCATGGTGTGAAAGTCGATGTAGAGTTCACGCAGCACATCGTGGGCGATACCGCGCACGAGCGTGTCGACAAACGACACCATCCACGCGGGCGCGTCCTCGGCGCCCGTGAACGCCCTTAAACCATGTTCGACGAACGGCGGACAGTTGACCAGCCGGGCGCAGAATCGAAAGTCACTGACGCCCAATAGAGAGAGCGAAGAAATGCGCGTTCGCGCACGCGTGTAGGCGTCCACGAGCGGTGCCAGCGTCTCGACCACGCAGCGGTCAAAAGAGACCGACGCGAGACGCGGGAAATTGTCGACGATCGACGCGAGATCGTCTCGCGTGACCACTGCACGGTCAAGTGCCAAAGTTTCAAGCGTAGCGCACGCCAGCCAAGCCAGTGTCGCGGAGACACGAAGTGCCGATGGCGTCGGGGGTGGCGGCAAATCGTACGTGCCTTCAAAGCGAAGTGTGAGCGATGCCAGAGCCATATCCGACAAGTCGGGCGAACTGGCGTTGCTGTCCGTCATAACCGCGTCGTCATTGCCGTCGCTCAGCCGGTGCCAGGCGGCCACGCTCGCTGCTGTGGCCCACAGGAGTCCATAGCCAGCGTACACTATCCCGACAAACCCACCGTAGTCGAACACATGAGCGACCAGATCGAGCTCTTCCCCTTCGACGTCTACTATCGCGGCCTCAACGCCATTATCAACACGGAACGGCTCAAAGTACAGTCGGGTGCCGCGGAGGAGTCGCACTGTTGACCCGAGACGGAGGCAGTCGACGTGGAGACGTGCAACCTGATCGTCGTCGCCGTTCAGTCGCAATCGCAACGCTTCTCCCACGACATCACGCAATGGCGTGCCGTGAACCACGAGCTGGGTGATGTACTCCCTCTCTTGCTCGCTCATGGCATCGCCATTCGAGAGAAGCGAGAGCGACTGCAGCGGCTGACGCCAACGACGGTAGTAGAGCGTGTAGGCCAGCCACGCGAGCCGCTGCAGTTGGTGCTGCGGTCTCGTCATGTGAAACAACCCACCGCAGCGTAAAGCTGCGATGGAAGGAGATGCCATGGCAACAGCCGACAGCGCCGCCCCCACGAGGCGAAAGTCCGTGTGGCTGCACCCCAGAAGTGCCACGGTGTGGACGCGTGGAGTTCCCCCCGTGACGAACATTGTCCGCAAGAGATTCCCAAGCCCACGACCTCGCGTCACGAAAGCGCGTGTGTTCTTCTCGCCCGGTTCTGCACAATGCGGGGGTATCGATGGTGCAAGTACAATGGCGAGGCGGTCGATCGTGAGCTGCACGCACGGGTGCGAAGACAAAGGCGTAGCTGCTCGCACGCACGCCAAGAGCTCCAGCAACCGGCTCATCGTGCTGAAATCGTCGTCAACGTTGTAGTCCACCACGAGTCCGACCTGAGTTCTCGCAGTCCACGAGGCGACTGGTCGCACGAGCGCCACACGGAGCAGGGTGATCAGGGCATGCGTCGCGACCGTCGGGTCCAGAACCATGTTGCGCGGCAAGAAATCTGGGGGTGTCTTGTATGGGAAGATCGTTTCATACGAGTTCGTGCGCGATAGTACCACGCGCACAGGCGGAAGAGGACCTGCAAGTCCCAAGTGAGGCCGGAGTCTGTGAAGCACGGCCGCGAGCACGGCGTCACACGCCGGCGTCCCATAGAAGAACCCAATCCAGAACGCGTCGTCGGCATCTGAAGCGCTATACCATCGGAGCCCAACGAGCCCAAACGTGGCGCGCGATAACGCGATCTGATCAGGTCGAGGTGAGCAGTCGGCCCAGAGCTTTGGCACGACGAGCCGCCAGAATGGTGCGCCGCTGGTCGCGGGATCAAAGCCGCGGCAATAGCCTACGGCTTGCGCAACGCCCAGTGCCAAGCGCACACGGGCGCCGATCTTTCTGGCCTCTGTGGGGGTCTGAGCGTCGTCAGGTTGCAAAACGAGGTCTACGTGCTCGAGGGCGGCATCGGTCCAGCCCGAGCACCGCTCGAAGTCGACGTGAAGCCACGCGGTCTCCTCGCCCAGAGGCTCGCAGTACCGCTTGAGCAACGCGCATGCAGCGTCGCCAGACAGCAGCGCCATCCTCGTACGAATTTCGGGTTGTGTTGGCTGCGTTGGGAATGTTGATGGGCGACACGGCGACGAAGGTTCCCCCTGTGGACCGCGTCGCCCAACAACAAAGCTGGTTTGTGACGTTTTACGACTGGGACCACCGAGCTACTACTGTTGTCAGCCAAGCCACGAGCCTTCTTGTAGTACACAAGAAGCAAACCATCCATTCGATCGTCGACTGCATCGATACATTGCGCCAAGCAAGCGAACGGATGGAGAGACAGTTTATTGCATTGCATACCAGGAAGAGCGTCTCTCTGTGTTGCGAGTTTTGCTCCTTAGTTCGCTCGACGTCACTGAATAGACTCCAACTTTACCAACAACATATCATGAAGAATTTACCAGTACGATCTGCGCCACAACAGCCTACGTAGTAGTTCCCTCCACACGCTCTTGGTCTCGAGTTCTCAGTCGAGTCCCACTTCACAGTGTGCAAGGCACGACCTTTGTGCAAAGCCCTACGAGAACACAGAGACACTAGTGCGGTGGTCGACGGAGTCGGCCAGCCACAGTTGAAGGGAGAATGAATGTGATTTGCTCTCCTTACGTGACGAGTATGACTCGTGGCTTGGCCAGGAGCAGGTTGAGGAGACCATACGACCGGTCCCTCTTTTCTACCAGTTCTCGAGTTCGTCCCACGTGATCGTGCGCACGACGCGTCCCTCGGCCATGGTCAACACGGCGTTGGCAACTTCTGGTGCTGTACACTTATACAGACAAAGCACACTCAGCACGGCGCATCGCACTCGTGGGGGATCACGCAGCGCCACAACCCGCAATGGACCAAACAGAGCCAAGCACGCATCGCTCATACCATAGCGACATGTGGCATGGAGTCTTGTCACTGCCAGCGATGACGCTGACACGGCCTGTGCCAATCCCTTCACCACAACACGCTCGTCGGACTCGGACGACATGGCCTGAATATCGACGTACAGCTTTTGCAGAACTCCTCGAGCAATGCCGCTGCATAGCGAGCCGACAAACGGTGCGATCCACTCGGGTGCGTCGCCGTCCTCTTTCGGTGACTTCAACCTTCCGTAACTGCGTCGCTCGACCAGAAGCTGTCGAAAACGAAAGTCACTGACCCCCAGTAAAGAGAGGACTGCAATACGAGACTGCCCGTGTCGGTAGGCGTCCACAAGTGGCTCCAGACTCTCGACCACGCACCGGTCCAGCGATAGCGACGTGAGACGTGGGAAACTGCCGACAAGGAAGGCGAGATCGCCACGCGTCACCACCGCACGCTCAATCGCCACTGCCTCGAGCATGTCGCTCGCCAGTAAGGGGAGTATGCCACTGATACGGAGTGCGAATGGTGCCACCGCTGACGGCAGGGTCTCCAAAGGGCCTTCAAAGCCAAGTGTGAGGGAGTCCAGGGCCATTTGCGACAAGTCGAGGGTAGTGGCATCGCCGCCTGTCATGATCACATCGCCATCGCTGTCGCGTTGCCGGTGCCACGCAACCACAGATGCCTCTGTGGCCCACACGAGTCCGTAGCCAGCGTATACAACGCCAACCCAACCGCCGTAGTCGAGCACATGGGCGACCAGATCGAGCTCTTCACCGGCACCTTCGACTGCATCAGCCACATTCGCTTTGTCGACGCGGAGTGGCTCAAAATAAAGTTGTGAGTCAGGCGCGAGCCGTACGGTCGAGCCGAGTTGAAGGCACTCGACGTGGAGACTTGCCACGTGGTCGTCGTCCCCGTCCAACCGCAGCCACAGGGCTTCCCCCACGACATCGCGCAGTGACGTGCCACGCGCTTATAGCTGAGTGATATAAGCGCTCTCTTGCTCGCTGATCACCGCGTCGCTCGAGAGCAGCGAGAGTGCCAGCAGAGACTGATTCCAGCGAGGGCGGTAATAGAGCGTGTAGGCCAGCCACCCGAGCCGCTGCAGTTGGTGCTGCGGCTGAGTCGCGTACAACAGCCCACTGCAGCGCAGTTTCGCGATGGGAGGAGACGCCATCGCAACGGCCGAGAGCGCCGCCCCCACGAGGCGAAAGTCCGTGTGGCTGCACCCCAGAAGAGTCACGCTGTGGACCCGTGGAGTGCTGCCCGTGGCAAGTACTGTCCGCAAGAGACTCCCTAGTTCACGGCCCTGTATCACAAGCGCATGCGTGCTCTCCATGCCCAGTTCGGCCGATCTCGGAGGGTCGTAAGGCGCAAGATGCAGCGCGAGTTGATCAATCATGAGCGGTACTCCAGTCGTAGCCGTTCGTGGACGCACCAGGAGCTTTAAGATGTCACGTGTGGTGCAGCGATCGTCACCAACGCGGTAGTCGATCACGAGTCCCAAATGCGTCGTCGTTCTTGACCACATGGTCGATGGTTGTGCCAGCACGGAGCGGAGACTCGTCCTCAAGGCGAGCAACTCCACTGTCGGTTCCACAGTTATCTTATACGGCAACGACGACTACAGTGGTCGCTTCGGATACGTCGTTTCATACGAGTGCGAGCACGACAGCCCCACACACACAGGCGGCAGAGCACTCGCGATCTCGAAGTGAGGTCGGAGTTTGTTCACCACAGCCGTGAGCACAGCATCGCACGCCGGCGTCCCATGGAAAAAAGCCGATCCAGAAAGCATCGTCGGCTCTGGAGTAGCTAGACCATTGGAGCCCAACGTGTTCAAATGTGGCACGCGACAGCGCCAGACGATCCGGCAAGGGGAGCTCAACACCCGACCAGAGCGGGGGCACGACACGCCGCCAGAAAGTGTGTTGGGCCGCGGGATCAAAGCCACGGCAGTAGCTCACGGCCTGCGCGACGCTCAGTGCCAACCGCACACGGGCGCCGCTGCTCCTGGCCTGCGTGGCGGTTTGAGAGTAGGGCGATACCACCACGAGGTCCACGACTTGGATTGCGACATCGGTCCAGCTGTGGTAGCGCTGAAAGTCCGAGTGGACCCACTCGACCTCACGAAGTGGCTCACAGTACGGCTTGAGCAGCGCCCGCGCGGCGTCCTCTGTGAGCATTTGCCACGGAGACGGCCACGGGCCAGAATAGGACCGACGTCAACCCACCAACCACCAGTCTTGTGGGCGACGAGACGCTGTCTGCGAAATGGCGCTTGAGCAAACGGTCATAGGTTGGAAGACCCCATCAGAACCCCCATCGGTAGGACACTGGGGAGATCATGCTGACCGAGGCTGCGGCGCTGGCAGTGCTCGCGCGATACTGCGCACCGCTGCGCACCGCCGTGTGGACAGGTGTCGGTCGCTGCGTCTACTGGGCCGACGCCGTACACCAGCACGTGGACGTGGTTGTCGAGGCATCTTTCCTCGACAATGACACGACCGACGACGCGAGGCGCGAGCGAGGCGCGGAACTTCGGCTGGCGTTTGGCGTCGCGCAGGCCGTGAGCTGCTGCCGCGGCTTTGCCCCCGAGAGCAACGCGTCGTTTTGGCGTCGAGTCGTGGCGGTTGACTACCACGTGCCCACGTTCTCGCGCACGGCGTTTGACAACGTGGGGCTCGAATGGTGCTCGTACAAAAGCGATGGCAGCGCGTTTTGGAGCGGTTTCTTACATGGCACACGGGCGAGCGACGCCGCGCTGGCGACCGTGCTGCACGAGCTACGCTCGCACTTGGCTCGACACCTGCAGCCTCTGTGCGTGGCGCTGTCGTACACGTGGGGGCTGGCTTCGACGCCGTTCGCCCCCACACTGTCGGTACGGGCCCTAGCACGCCTGCCGATGCCGCTACAGATCGAAACGGTCGTCAGTCACGAGGCCCTGCAGATCATTCTGCGCACGGCACTCGCTCCGCCGCCTTATGTCTGGTCGTGCGGGGTAGTGACGCAGGTCGGCCTCGTGGTCGACTTCCACGTCGACCACACACCCACTTCCACACGCGAGACGCTGGCACTCTTGATGCACGCACACACGACGCCGCTGCCTCGCCATGTGCAGCTGACAGTGGACCGGCTCGACCTGCAGCTCGCCATGCTCGCACCGCGATGGTGTCCACCGCCACACGGACGAAACTGCCGCCGAGCGCTTGTGACTAAGGTCCGCGAACTGGGGCACGTGCTGCGGACCCTGCTGCTTGCGGCCAACGCGCCTCGCGTCCACACGGTGGCGCTCATGGGGTGCAGCCATAGCGACTTTCGCCTGGTTGGCGCGACGCTGTCGGCCGTGGCGTGGGCGTCGCCGTCCGTCCAAGAGCTGCGGTGCCGTGGATTGTTCTATGCGAGCCAGCCGCACGAGCAGCTCCAACGACTCGCATGGCTGGCCTACACGCTCCACTGTCGCCGCCGCCGAGGCCAGTCGCCATTCGCGCTGTCGCTGCTCTCGACGGGCGTTGCGTTGAGCGACGCGGAAAGTACGTACATGCAGCAGCTACTGGTGCGTGGCACGCCCCTGCGCGACGTTGTGGGCGAATCGCTGCGCGTTCGGTTCGGCGGGAACGACGGCCACGTCGCACGGCTGCGCGTCAAGTGTCTGCGGCTCGGCTCGACGACGCGACTCGCGCGTGGCACGAAACTGTTTCTCGAGCCGTTCCGCGTCGACGACGACGAGTGTGTGATCGTGACAACGGACTGCCATCCAGACGACGAGCTCGAGCTGGTCGCCCACGTGGTCGACGACCATGGAGGGACCTTCGTGGGCGTAGTGTATGCCGGCTACGGACTCGTGTGGGCCACCGCCGCGAGCGTTGTTACGTGCCATGGCATTCGTGACGCCGACGACGTGGCCATGGCACATGACGACCATGGTGACGGTACGCTGTCGACGCTGGTACTGAGCTTTGAAGGCCAAGAAGACTTTCCACACGCGCGTGCGTCCGATGCGTATCGCGTTTCGGCGACGCTGCCACTGCTGGTGGGGCCGACATTCCGCGTGCTGAGGATTGCCCACGCCGTGGTGCGGCGCCACGACCTCACGCACGTACTTGAGTGCTGTCAAGGTCTTCACTCGCTGTCACTTGACCGCTGCATGATCGAGAGTGTGGTGCCGCTCATCGTGGCCTACGAAAATCACACGACGCGCGTCGCCGTACTCTGGCTCCTGGGCGGGCTCGATCTCGGTATGTACCAGCGGTTATTCGACAATCAGTTCATGCCGCCTGCACGCTACTTTTGGCTGTACACAGACGACGAACCCCACGTGCCCACGTGGACCAGCGCGTTTGTGGACGCGCTCGCGAGCGGCGTCGCGCGTGGCGTGCTGCGTGAACTTCACGTTGATACCCAGTACATGGAGACTGTGGAGGACGAGTGTGCGGTGGTGGCACGTTTGGCAAACGCCGTGGCGTCTGGTGCGCTGCCACTCCACCGGCTCCATGTCACGTGCCGATACGAAGCGAAGGAGACGAGTGGAGAGCTGCTGGGTGCACTCGATGGTGTGATGCTGAACAAACAACGGCGCGAGCGTTGTGCCACGCTTAGCGTGCTGCGGGCGTTTGGCTGTGCTATATGTGAAATCGCTGGCGTCGTGCTCGCCTTGGCCAATGAACGCGTCGTGCGCACGGTCACGTGGGGCTCCAATATGGACTGGTGATCGCCAAAGAGACCAAGAGCATGAGAAGGGAGGCACTGAACTGTGTCGCAATTTATGGTGCGAAGCTCTCCATGATCTGTACTGCAATATGTAGTCTCTCCATCCGTTCGCATGCCTGTAGTCAGGTCTACTTCGCGACTGAACGAATGTCTTGAGGTTCTCGAGTCGTCTACCCATTTCTGTGTGTCCAAAAAACCAGCCACGCTTCGGAGAACACGTCTGAGTTGATTTGGGTCGGGGTCACCACGTTGGTCGTAGTCGACACGAACCACTGGCGATATTGCGTAGGTTCCGGCGGTGACTCGTATGAACTGCCAGCGGGCCAAGTCGGTCACGATGGCGACCATCGGCCGGCGATGCTGAAATCCGATCGCCTCGGCGTACAGCATCGCCTGCCGGCGACCCACGTTGAAGAGGTGCTCAGTCGCTTGGTACTTCTTGAGGTCGACGACACAGCGTAGCAAGTTGTGATGTCTGATGACGATACCAGGTTTCCCGGTGATGTGGATGCGAGGATCGCGTTGCGCCGGATCCGCTTGCTGGTCGATGCCAATCGTGACTCTTTGGTCGACAACAAATGCCCCATTGGCGATCGGCAACACGGCGTGGTTGAGCATGTCGTTGAAAAAGGTGCGAGTGCGTCCCTCATTGTCCCCAAGGGGGTGGCCCTGCGCCGCCAACGTTTGGGGGTATACAAGCCGCAAGAAATCGTCGAGGAGTTGCCGATTTCCCGCCCTCAGGAGCCACGGTGCCAGTATTCCTGGCGGGCCTCCATACGCGTCTCCAAAGTCTTGATCGACCCGAGGCGATTTCGCGAGAACACTGATGTAGTGGCCTTGAGCTCCACCACGTCCAGCACGTCCAGCACGTCCAGCACCTCCAGCACCTCCGCCACGTCCACCACGTCCACCATGTCCACCACGGGCACCGCCGCCGCCACCAGCAGCAGGCGGCGCTGGTGCTGGCGTGACCGCGCCAAGAGCCCGCTGGCGCTGACTGTTACCGACGAGAATGCGGTTGTTGTTGGCCGCCATCGTCGTCGTCGGACTGGTGAGCGCGGATGCGCAAATGCCCAGTCTCCTCAAAGGACTTGGCAGAACTCATTTCTCCATCTTACTCGTCATCTTGTTCGTACATCTTGTTCTCTCGCGCGGGTTTCTCTCAGCCCTGACAGCGCCTCGACATTGTGACATATACAAAAAGGCAGCTTAATAGTGACATTTCACTCAGGACGCCTTCGTACTTGGAACAGCGCCCCAAGGTTGCTTGCAGTGTACCCAACGCACGCAGTGTGGCTTGAGCAGCATCCTCCGTCAGCATTTGGGATACGTGGCAGTGCGCCTCGCTTGCGGAGGTGGGCGGTTGCCACAGCGCGTGGTATCTTCTCCGACGTCCGACTGAGCTCCTCCATTGCGAATGGAACAGAAACGCAATGATCCACGGGTACTGCTGCCCATCTCCGGTTCTTGGTCGAGTCCCACTTGAGGGTCTTCCCTTGGCCCATGGTCTTGAAGGATTAGCACTACCCGCGCGCCAGAGAACACCTCCGACTGGATTGCCGTCGCTCTGGTCGCCGTAGTGGACTGCACTTGCATCGTTTGATAGCTGGCGGGCATCGACTCGCCAAAGCTGTCAGAAATAAAAATAAGTGAGTTGCGAAATCGAAATGGATTATTTTTGTGTGTGGATGGCGGTGGAGTGCAAGCGTAGCTCCTCGGTTAGCTGTTCACTAGTCGTCGTCGTCATGGAGCGTGGCCCAGACGTTCGTGGTCGCGACGGCCTTGGCCTGCGGCGCCTTCATGCTGCTGAGCTGCACCTGTGCGACGTCGGCGCCCAGCGTCGGGAACGCGTGCTCGCTCTGGAGGTTAATGCGCTTGTTGATCTTGTTGCGCTCTTCCTGCTCGGCCCACGTCTTGGCGACGCCCTCGGGCTCGACCGACTTGTACTTTTTCGGCTGCTTGGCCCACTGAAACTCGCGCTTCTCTTCGGCCTCTTTCTTGTCGCCAATGGACAAGTCGGCCACGCCCTTGGTCGGCGCGGCCTGCGGCTTGCGCGAGGGACTCGCGTGTGGCTTGGGCTTGATGGAGGAGGCGGAGGCGGAGGAGGATTTGGTCGTGGCTGCGGAGGGCGCCGCTACAGGGACGGGGGCGGAAGCGGCCGCTGGAACATTCTCCTTGGCGATGACGTTGGCGTTCATGGACTTGATGCCGCCCTTCTTCTTCTTGCCGAAGAGCGAGCTGAGCTTGGCATTGTCAGGCGCGGCGGGAGTCGCCATGTTCCCAATGGCGAGTTCCTCTGTGATGGCGTTTCCCTTTTGGGGGGGCTTGGAGCGACACTGATCGGGTACCGGTTAAAGATCGGTTTCTGTTCTATGAAAACCGGTGTTGGTGGCCCAAAAGAATGTTCTTCAAGGTGATGCTGTCCGGTTGTCGTGTCACCTTATTGTAACACAGGACCATCATTCAGTAGTTTTGGGCATGCCTGCGAAAAGAAAAGAATCCTCAGTTGGGAGCGCCTTCTATTGAAGTCACAAGGTCAGCCCTCCTCTTTTCCATGTTACTTGTGACGTAATAGACCACGTCGTCAGCCGGTGTAGCCCTTGATCTTGGAGCCGATTGGCCAACTTCTAGAAGCCGAATAACCAGACGCATCATTTTCATGCGGCGGTTGGGGGGTCTAAAGTTTACGGTCGACTCTGGCGTCAGCACTGAGGAGACTATCACTTTCCAACAAGCGAGCCATCGCCGCACTCGATGCCACCGGATATAAAACTGGAACACCCCACGACCAAACCCACCAATGAAGATCTAGACGCTCCACGCCCCTGCAGGATATGCCGCGCGTGCGGTGCCGTCGGCGTCAAGAACCGCTGCGGCTCGTGTCGCCAAGTGTATTTCTGTGACCGCGACTGCCAAAAGGCAATTTGGGTGACCCATCGTCCCGAGTGCCAACAACTGATAGCGAACGCCGCGTCTAAAGTGACCAACGAGTCGAACGTGACCAACGAGTCTATCAAGACCAACGAGTCCAACATGACCAACAAGTCTAACAAGACCAACGAGTTTGACGCTACCAACGTTGGCAAGTCGCATGTTGCACCGCCAGCGACCGACCGGTCTAACCGAGAGGAGCAGCTCCGTGGAGCTCCTCCCCGCGCAGAGGAGGTCTCCTCTAAGAAACCCTCCTCTCGCCCGTCCTCCCCAACGGAGAAGAAGAAGGCGGTCGTGCTCATGCCTGTACCAGAGGTGCTCACGTTGCCTCCCCCAGCGGAGCAGGAGGAGATCTCCTCCTCCTCCGCCCCCAAGACCTCCGCCAAGAAGAACAAGAAAAAGAAGAAGAAGACCCGTTCGAATAGTCTCCACGCGCCGGCGTCCGTGCCCATGGCCCCCAAGAAGCTCAAGAGCCGCTCGCAGTCGCTCTCGGTCAAGAAGCACGTCGTCTGGGGCGAGGTCCGTGCCCGCGAGTTTTCTCGCTTTCCCGGCGGCGGCTCGGCCGTGCCCTACGACGGCTCGTGGGCGCTAGGGCTCGGCTCGCCCGTGGCGGATGTGCAGCTCGGCTCGGTGCTGGAAGTCGAAGAGCTCCGCCTCAGTGAGCTGGAGGCGCGCGCCAAGGACCTGACCAAGAGCCAGCGCGCCAAGGTCCGCGACGGCGAGACGCGGCAGTTTGACTATAAGAGCGGTGTGCGCAATCCGCTCTTTGGTCGCCTCAGCGAGCGCGAGCGGCGCAAGTTGTTTAGTGAGAGCGAGCTGCGCCACCTCCACGAGATGGAGGAGCAGGTCGCCCACCGCAAGCGATCGATGTCTAGTGAGGCACCGTCGTCGGCCTCCGCGTCCCCCATAGTAGGACCCTCGACAGCGGAGCCGCTCGAGGCCGACTTTGCCTGCGTCGCCAGTGAGCAGCTCAACGAGTTTGTGGTGATCCGCGACTCTCGCGACGACGCCTGTGGCTGCTCGTGCGGCGAGTTGCTCAAGAAAGTGACCAAGATGAACGTCAAAAAGCTCCAAGCGTTCTTGAGTGAGCGCCGCGTCAAGATCTCAAGAGCGCAGTCCAAGGCGGAGCTGCTGGCGCAGGCCAAGGCCATCGCCATGCGTGAACAGAACTGCCTCACAGCCGAGAACTGCGAGTGTGCTCGCAACGGCGTCGGCTGCCACGCCAACGTGTGCGTCGGATGCGCAGGCGACTGCCACAATCCACACGCCCAGTACGCCTACGACAAGGACCGCGTGCTCCAGTACCGCAAGCAGATGATCGCCCAGTGGAACGAGCAGCAGCAACAGCAGCAATCAGCGTACAGCCAGCACCAGCGATCGTCGATCCGTGTCGTGTGATGAGACTGGTTTGAAGTACAGCAAGTGAGACAGTCGAGGTATCATGTACGAGCAGCTCACTTTGTATCATCTGTATTTTCCGCGCTGGTGGAAGGGAATGAAAAGCCATGTTTTCATTTTATTTCTTTTCTTCAGATGGATGAGAAAGGAGAATGAAAGACAATCACCACAGCACCAGCAACGTGTTCAGTCCACGCGCTATGCATAGGTCGAGTGACTCATGACTCCGCTCGGTTTGCTTCTACTGGGACCTACTAACTACGATGGGTGGGGTGGCTTCTTCTTACGTCGGGGCAGAGGGGCATGCGCATGCAGGGGTAATATCTATCGACGGGAAGTCGTACGACATGCAGGCATCTCCCTTGGTATTTATCGTCGACGCGACGAAAAGATACCGCGCGACCGGGACGACTCCTTGCCTCTGCTCGACGACTGCGACGGGTCGGCCTGCCGCTTGACGCGGCGCTTGTAGACGGCGATCTGGTCGTCCACGCGGATGCCCCACTGCAAGTGCTCGGCCTTGACGGCCGCGTTCAGGAACAGGTTGAGCTTCTCCGCACGCTCGCCAATCGTCTTTTGCGAAAAGTTGCCCGTGATGTGGCGCTTGGGCAGCTCCGGGATTTCTTTCTTCGAGTAACCGGCCTCCTTGGTGAGTCGTTCACACAGCGAACTAGAGGACATAACGACAGAGAGTGTGAGAGGAAGACCAAAGAGACCTAGGAGGTGGGGAGAGGAGCGCGTACCGGAACGTGCTGTAACGCTTCCAGACGTAGAGCGTGCCGTAGTTGGTCGTGCGGATCTCGAGCTTGTACTGGATAAACTTCTTTCCTGTCCGGTTCACGACGCGGCTGTCGACAATGCGCGCCGACACGAGACCAATCTCGTCTGGAACTATACGACAACAAACATACACAGCAATTGGTCAGTCTCCTCGCTCGTCCTCCGCTCCCGAATGTGCAAACGTACTGGGCATGGACGCGTTCTCGACGATCGCGCGCTCCTCCATCTCCTCTTCGTGGACCTTGACATCGGCGATCTGAATAAACGCCAAGAACTGGTCGCCGTCGGCGGCGTTCACTTCCGTGTTAATGGCGTAGCAGCCCACGTGCGGGTCGAGCCCGACGACCTCACCGGTGCCAAACGGCGTGTCCACCTTGGTGCGCGGCGACAGAATGCGGTCGTCGTCCAACTCCACGTCCCTGGCCTTGACCGTGATGCGCATTCCGCCCATGGCCGCCTCCATCTTGACCGTGTAGCACTCGTCCTGCTTGTCATACGACACGACGCGGCCCGGGCCGTGGTTGCGCACGATCACGGGCACGTCCTTGGACAGCGACTGCTCGTACTTCTCCATCTTCTCGGCCTCGACCGCTGCAAGCCGCGCGCGCTCCTTCTTTTCGGCAGCGGCGGCGGCCGCGGCCTCGGCTTCGAGACGGGCACGCTCCTTCGCCTCAAAGGCAATACGCGCCGCCTCTTCTTCGGCTTCAATGCGGGCGGCTTCCTCCGCTTCCCACGCGATGCGAGCGGCTTCTTCTTCCGCAGCGATGCGCGCGGCCTCCTCCTCTTCGGCGATACGAATGGCCTCGAGACGCGCTGCCTCCTCCTCTTCAGCCTTGCGGATCGCTTCAAGGCGAGCCGCTTCGGCCTCCTCGGCCAAACGAATCTCCTCCAAGCGGATACGCTCCTCCTCTTCGAGCCGGGCCCGCTCGGCTTCTTCGGCCGCAAGCGCTGCCGCCACCAGAGCCTTCTGCTCTTCCTCTTCTTTCCGGCGCTGCTCCTCCTCCTCTCGCAGCTTGCGCTCGGCCTCCTCCCGCTCCAGCGCTTCCTGCGCGAGCCGCGCCCGTAGCTCCTCTTCGGCAATGCGCTCACGCTCCTCCTGCTCGCGTCGCAGCCGCCGCGACTCTTCCACGCGAGCGTCGTACTCGGCGTCCTCGGCGGCCTTGGCCAGGCGCTCGGCCTCGCTCATCTCGGCGAGCTTCTCGGCTTCTTTCTTCTCGGCATCGGCCTTGGCGAGCGCCACGACGTACTCGGCGCCGTACTTTTTGCGGAGCTGGCGCACGGCATAGGCGCGCCCGAGGCTCTGGATCTTGGTGGCGTTCTTGTGCACGTACTCCATGGTCTTGGGGCGGTGGAGGTACCAGAACTTGACGGCCTTGTTGTTGCTCATGATGGTCTCGAGATCGATGGGGCGCAAGACGGTCTCGTCCGACTGGATCGCGCGGTGCGTGTCGGCGTCGCGGTGGAGCGCCTCGTGGTCCGTGAGCACGGTCGACTGGCGACCGTCCTTGGGGACATAGTACGACGAGTACATATCTCACGAGAGGACGGGATCACCAAGGGGAGCGGAGAGCAAGACGAAGGGGTGGATCAGCCACGCGATGGAACGGTTCTATCGGTGTGGGGGCACACGAAGGACGGAAGAAGTGTCTGATGCGCGTGGGAAGAACAGATCTGGGCGACGAGAAGGCGGGTCGCCGGGAAGTGGGGAGGGAGCTTGCAGATTATCGATCGAGCGATCGCTTGTGGTGTCGCTTTGCCGGGGGATGCGGTAGCGAGCGGAGTGTTTTGTCGCCTGGTCGCCGGGTGTGGTTTCGTTGCCTGCCCACGTGCTCTCTGCTCTCTACAGTAGTGGAGAGTCCTCCCTGCTCTCGACCAGGATCACTTTCTTTGCGCTGGAGAGAGCAATGTCCGGAACAACGACGATGGGGAGAGCAGGATAGAACCTTGATTCGAGGATAAAACCTCATATGGTCCGGCGCTCAGTTGTGGGATTGCTCTGACTTCGCGATTTGAGATGCGGCAGTCCGATGGGTCGGGTACAAACACTGGAAACCCACGATCTCCCACAAACCCGCTCATAACTTGGCCAATGACAAGGCAAAAACGGGTTTGCATCATGGTGGGTTCGGGTTTACAACCCACCGTAAAACTTTCGACCCGCACTAGACATGGGTTCACATCTGACTGCCTTTCGTCAACCAGAACCTACGATACGCACTGGCGAGTCGCTCTGTCATCGTCACGCTCTGCGTATCCAAGCTCCCCATGTACTGCTGCAGTCGCTTCTGTCGCTCCTCGTGCAACTGCTCAGCATGAGCGCGTTGCCTCTTCAGGAGCTGCCGCAGCAACGTGCGGTTCGGGTGCTCGCTCGTGGTCTTGGTGGTCTGCAGGTAGAACGTCTCACCACCGACGGGGTCCAGCTGCGGGATCCACTCGCTCGATAGCTTAGCCTTGAGCACGTCTTTTTCTAGTCGCGCTTCGTACCGTGCCCATTCCGTTGTGAACCGGTGCTGCTCTCGCCGTAGCTCGTGAGCCACACGAAGCTTTTCGATGGCGACGTGACAGTGCCACTCGGCAAAGTGCTGGTTTACGGGCGCCAACACCTAGAGACCATCATAGTGTTAGATAGGAGACACAAGGTGGAAAGTAGCGTACGCTTTTCCGTACTTGAGCGCGCCGTCGCGACTCGATCCATTCACGTTGCATGCGTCTTTTGCTTCGAAGCGATTGAAACGCACGCCGGAATGCGACATCCCGTACCGCTCGGCGCCGTCTCCAGTGGCTTTGAATGCTGCGAGTAATGATTTGAAGTTAAATCAGAACCTGACTCAGTGATGGGAGGAAGAGCGATCAGCTTGTGCTTACCGAACAATAGCGACCGTGGTCTCTGTGGCCACAGTGACCGCAAACTGGAATTCCGCAAACCGGCATCGCGTGGCGTAGATCCACCGCCAAAAGCACGCGATGGAAATCCGACGACCTTGGTGTCTTCTTTGCACAGCGAGGCGTACGTCAGCTAATGCACGAAAGACTCGCACAGCTCGAAGGAATACAGTCTGTGCATTACATACCGTGTCAGTAGGGGAGACTACGTCAGCAGCACTACCCCAACGTACCTGCAGGACTGAAGCAGCTCGTGCTCGCGTGCGCTGCTCCAGTGATGCGATCCTCCGGGATCGTTCCTGTCTCTTCCGGTACGCGATGTACGTCGATCGTATCCGTTTCACGCACACCACACGCCAATGGCTTTGTGCCAACGCCTCCCGGGAGCGCGACTCGGCCTCCTCTCGCTGCTTTGCCAGATTCCCCAAGAACGCAGCACTGGTTTTCATGATCGGCACAGCCCGGGACACTTTCTCATTCCCTGTGGCAGCCACCATAGAGGGCATTGGCTGGGCCATGGACCTCGCGTCGACGACATTCTCGTAGAGACCCAACAGATCTGTATCCGATGGCTCAGTGATCTTGGCCGACAGTTCATGCCGAGAAGGCGTGTCGGATTGCTGGTAGACTTCAGTGAGCAACGACGATGCATCGCTCCCACGGCTACAATGTAACAAAAGCTGCTCAAACTTGGCGCGCGCATCAGCGATCGCTTGCCGAACGACGACCAACGGATGCTGCTGGTCAACGTCGCGTAGTAGACGATCCATTTGCTGTGCGTAGAAGAGATCATTTGAAATCTTGGTCCTTGGCGTCTTTGACGCTGACGCGTCTCCACGATCGGCCATCAGAAAGCAATGGATCGATCGACTGGAAACGCACTCAAAGCCCACAATGTGAGAACACACCCCATACTCCAAGTGGGCGGCAGAAGAAAGGACGCACCGTACGTAGGAGCGCAGTGCTTCTACCTTTCTCTCTTGTTCTGCTCCCACCAGCGTAGCATCGCGCACTTCACTGTCGCGGATACGGTCCAATACGTCGTTCTCTCGGGCTACCGATCTCCACATCAAAATGAGATATCATAAAT
>JAADXL010000526.1:0-23654 GCA_023337755.1 Pythium aristosporum | reverse complement strand
GTGGGGCCACAGAAATGGCCAATGCAAGAGGAGCGATAGAGAGAGACGGAACCAAAAGACCAGCGAGCGGGAACGCAGGAGCAAACGCGCGGGAAAGAGAGGAGGGGGAGAACACTGCTTCTTTACGCGTGGAGACGGAGATGACGACGGCCAGGGCCGTGCTGCGGCGACTCACCATCATGATGTCCATCACGGTTATCGTGGCGGTCACCATGGTCACCACCACGGTTATCATGGAGGTCACCATCGCGGTTATCATGGAGGTCACCATGGGGGAAAGTATCCACAGGCGCCGTGACAGTCGGGATTGTCGCTGCCGGCGTCGTGGTGGCTGGCGTCGTCGTCGTAGTAGCTGGCATCGTCGTCGTTGGTGTCGTCTCTCCCTGCGAGTATGGTGCGCGTGTGGTGGGCGCCGGGGTCGGCGTGCATGTAGCCGTGACAGTTGGCGCTGGCGTCGTCGTTGCCGGTGTCGGTGTCGGCGCACTGGTGGTCGGCACTGGCGTCGTGACAGACGGCGTCGTTGTATACGTGGGCGCTGCGGTCGTCGCGGTCGGCGGAGCAACAGTGGTGGAAGCTGGCGTCGCAGTTGTGGTGCCAGGCGTCACGGTCGTGGCGGTAGGCGGCGGCGCCGTTGTGGCAGGCGTCACCGGCGTGGCGGCAGGCGTGGGGGTTGGCGTTGAAGGTGGCCGACTGGTCCCAGCTTCCGGTGGCTGGTTGGGTGTCTGTTCAAGCGAAGGAGGGTTGGCTGGAGTGGACTCTAGCGCTTGCTTGGGCTTGGTCGGCTCCGGGGCGAGGGGCAGGGGAACACAAGGCTTTGTCGCTGCTGGCGTTGGGCGCGGACTTGGCGCAGGTGAGTCGTGGTTGGGGTTTCCCTGGGGCGCTGGAGCATTTTCCGGACGACCGCTATTGTACGGAGAGTTGATTTGACCACCGGTATTCTCCGCATGACCGACGCTGGGCGGAGAGTTGAATGGAGGCTGAAACGGGCTCGACTCTTCATGCGTTGGCAGCTGGGGGTTCTGAGGCTGTCCTGGTGATGATGGGTTCGCTCCTGGATTGGCTTGGCCAAATTCTGACTGGCCACCGTTCGAAGCCGGGTTGGTGGCACCATTCTCTTGGCGACCGCGGCCGTTCGGCGATTGAAACTCTGGGAGTGGCTTCAACGTGAACTGCGGACAAGGCGTGGCAGTCGGCTCGGGCTTAAGCGTGAACGATGGGCACGGCACTGGACTAGGTCGGCTGGCCGCAGGACCGTTGGCGGAGTGGGAACTCTCGGGCAGGAATGGGATTGTCTCTGGTTCTCCACGGCCTGACAGGGTACCAGGTGGCTGCACCGGCGCCGGAGCAGAGGCGTGGTTTGACGGTTGCGCAGGCCCAGGATGTGACGCTGGGCCGAGACCCGGTGCTGAAACTGGACCTGGAGCTGGTCCCGACGGAGTACCGGGCACGACCGGTGGTGGATTCGCTGGAGCCGGAGGGGGAGCTGGACCGTTCACATGCTCGTTGACAGGGACGAACGGCTTCATCTCCAGAGATGGGCACGGCGTGTCCTCGTCATCTTCGTTATCATCATTTGGACCCAATGGTTTGTTTTGGCCACCCGTCGGTGGGGAGACTGTAGTGCTCGCAGGAGACGGAACCGGAGTCGGAGCCGCTGGAGTCAGCGTGGTGGTCGCTGGCGTGGTGGTCACTGGCGTGGTCGTCGCAGGCATAGTGGTCGCAGGTGTGATAGTTACTGGCGTGGTAGTGGCTGGCGTGGTGGTCGCTGGTGGGTGAGAATTATTCGACGGACACGGGGTCTCTGGTGAGTCAAACGGGAGATCTTCAACCGGGAGATCATCAAGCAGATCGTGTTGGGTCTGAGTGGTGCTGATCGATTCGGCACCGATCAGTCCGATGTCCATGTCAAGCGCTAGTACGACATCCGTGAGCACGGTCGTGCTGAAGAGCAGCGCCAGTGCAATCAGTCGCTTGGTGTGGAGCATGGTTGGTTTTGGCGTTGCTTGTTTCAAATGACCGGACAAAATGCGGTCACTCTGGTGTTCACTGCTCGGGTCCTTGCAAGCAAAAGGCGGAATGCCGGGTGGGGTGCCGTGCGTGATCAAACAAACGCATATCCAGTATAACGATGGAGACGCAGAGCCATGCTATTCCTTCAGGCCAGCCATCGCATGAGACGGTGCTTGGTATCCTAGCCATACCGCAGAGAGCCGCCATCGTCTCGAGGTGCGATGTGTGTCTCCCCGCCGACGCTGGTCACACGTGAGTGGAACAAAGAGTCGACGCAGCGACCTGTTCGCGGCGAGTTGCCCGAACGTTCGTGTCCGTTGTGGAGGTTTCTTCGGCGTTGCGTGGCCCATGACTGGGACTTTGTCGCTGGGAGAAACCGACAGTGAGTTACTTTTAGATGGCTGTCTGTCCGTTGGCGTGTTTGAGTTGGATGCTTGACGTCTCATGGCTGCAGGTCCCACGTGGGACCAAAGCTGGGATCTAGAAGCATGTCAAAGTCTTTGTCGCATGGCATCAACACGGAGCGTTGGTGAGGAACAAGTCGAGACACGACCAGGAGGTACGCTGGCCTCTCGTGTTCGGAGGATCCGCTCTAGATGTGTGCTGCACCAACTGAACGCTGCAGAAGCGAGAAAACGTTCTGCGAGATCTGCGAGCAGCGTAACGACCCTCCAGCCGCCTAGATCTGGGCGGCTGCAAGGCATCTTCCGTCAGGAAAATCTCCTCGAGGGTTTGCAGAGCCTACATTCTTCGTACCGACGTCGTGTTGATACTCGCACTGACCACAACTCGCGATCCATGCCCTCCCTTCACACAATCACAGCCGTACTGGCAGTTCTGACTTGCATCAACCTCACCGTCTCGACTGGATCTGGATCGAATATTCTCTGCCCCACCGTGGGATCAGCGCCCCCCGCTCAATGTGACGGCCGTGACCGCACGTGGTTTCCCATCAGCGTCGTTGGTAGTGGAACATTCTGCACGCGCGGCCCCGAAGTTTGCGTTGCCGACCAGCTCGCTGCCTGCCCCGGACCTTCCGATCAGCTGCCGTACGGCGCCAAGTGCGTCCAATTCGCCAGCAACGTCTACGGCTGCGTGCCAAAGACCCCGTGCAACGATGGCGTGTTGAACCCCGGTGACACTTCTTCAAGCACAACTTCCGCCTGTGAGGCTGGCTGCGCGATCGATCCGTTGATTCCACGACAGTGCAACGGCTCAAATGGCTGGACGCCCGTCAGCGTCGTCGGAAGCGCCACGTATTGCGTGAGGGGGCCTGTCTGCAGCGGTCACGCGCAGGCCTCGTGCCCGCAACCGCAGCGCGGCCTCCCGTTCGGCTCGACCTGCGAGCGCATTCCGACCGGTGTCTTTGGCTGCGTCAAGAACACACGATGCCAAGCGGAATGCATCACCGCACTGATCACTCTTGGCCAGAACACCGGCGGCCATGGCCGGACAGCCAGCGACGCGCATGAAACACCAACGTCGACACTGACCTCTATAGAAACGACGGCACCATTATCAGTGGCAACAACGCCGGCGCCGACGAACGCACCCGCAGTCTTGACGGTTGGTCTTGCAGGTACCGACTTTCAGGACGACGACAACGCCGTGGTCGCAGGCTTTGACGAAGGCGACGACGACGTGGCGTTACTGCCAGTACCACCGACAGAGGACTCCGTTCCAGTTGAAGACGCCGAGACAGTGTAGCCACCGTTGACGTGCAGGATCACCACAGTGTTAAAAAAAACTACCCCGTCTTGTGACTCATACTCGTGGAGGGTATCGATGACCCTGGAAGATGAGCTCATCTCCGGTGTTGGCCTTGACGTGTTGCACCAGTTTCTCGCATCGATACGTGACCGTATCCATGTGACTTTGCGTCTACACATACCACGAACATGAATGAATATCACTGTATTCACCACGAGCACAGCTATCCGCAGCAGCACGTACCCATTCGACGAGGTCCTTGGAGGACAAGTTGATAGCGTTAGGCGGGATATCGATTTGCTGAATGAGCAGGCAGCTCCACTCGGCCGGTGTCAAACGCGACGAGGCTTTGAGGTCCTGGAGTTCTTCGAATTCAGCCAGGATGTGAATCAGCTTTTCGCGCAGCAACACCATCTCCACAGCCGCCTCCCAGTGAGTAAGCGCGCGAGAAAGTGCGTCGGGGTCTTCGAGATTGGCATACTTTTCCAACATGATGAGCTTGGACGAGAAGGGAAATTCCAGCGCAGACCACAGCTCCTCGAGTCGATGCTGCAGCACCTGTGCATTTGCTGTTGCTGTGAAATGGATCCCAGCAAACATCCCACCACTCGACCCGCTGACGTTGCTGCTGTTGCTGGTTCGCGACGTCAAGCGACTACCATGAGGTCCGCGCACGGTTGCACCGGCTCGCTTCAATGGACTCGAATCGTGTCGCCCACGGGAACCTCTCCGTTTCGAGGGTTTGCTCGAGGTACCTTTCATTCGGCGCCGCATCCCTTCCCCATCGTTTCCAAGCTGTGTCCCATAGGTGGCTTTCTTCGACATGACGCTGAACGAAGTGCGAGCCGAATCCATCAGATACCGAGACGACGCAGACGACGACCTGACCGACTTCGCGTCCTCACCGCTTTGTGTGCCGTCGTCGTCGCTCTCTCTGTCGCTGTTGCAATAGACATCATCGCCATCGTTTGCGTCCTCGTCTCCGCTGGGAGCCCCACCCACGCCAGTGTCACTCGCTTGCTCCTCGTCTTCCTCTTCACCGTCTGATCGTTCGTCATACGTCGCCAAGAGGGTCCCACCACCCAGTCGTGCTCTCATGTGGGGAGCATGCCACGCCCACGTTTGCGCCGAGTCGCGCCGCTCTTCGCTTCGCGAGCTTGAGAAGTGGCCAAGCGTGGTGACATCCAAGAAGCTTCGGCCACCAACAAGAGTGTCAGCTCGGACGCGAGCTCGACGGGTCCGTTGGTGCGGAAGTTTGGGCAGCTTGGGGTCCCGGAACGATCGAGAGTCCACCCGAGAACGTGCGCCCTCTAGAACAGTTCCTGCGTCTCTTCTTCCAAGCAGTGGCGCCGATGCCGACATCACGAGACTGCCTTGCGTTTGCCCAGTGTCGTTGAAACTTTCGATCGTACCGTCGTGGAGTTTCTCTGTGAGGCCGGCGGACGACTCATCGGGGTCACGTACACTCCTCTTGCTGCGATTCGCGCCCGGATTCCCGCCGTCAGCCGTGACTGCTCGTTTGGCATCGCCAGCTTTCTCCGGATTTGACGCACTCGACCCACGAGTTCTCGGGATCCCAGTCGGTGCTCGCTTCGACGCACCCAGCGACCGCTTCTCGCGCTCTTGCCGTCTTGCTTGGATACCGTCTTGGAGCTGGTGATACTCGGCTTCTGCTCGCTCGCGTTTTCGCGCAGTGGTCTCATCGCTCGCTGCAAGTCGCTGGCGTGCGTCCTCTTCCCTCAATCGCGTGGACGCCGTCTCGCGCTGTCTCTCAAGTCTTCGCTGCAAGGCGTCAGGTAACACGATCTCCTCGCTCGACAATGGATTGTTGCCGAGAGGGTGGAAATGCTTCGTTGAGTCCCACCGCCAGCGAGCCCAGCGCTGCTGGAGCTCCTCGAGCGCCCGGCACGCAATAGTCTGGTAGCTGCTGGATCGCTCAAACCATTCTTCTGCGAGAGACGTGGGGTTGGAATCTGGACTGCCAAGGTCCAGCCGACTCGAAAACGAGTCCAGTGAACTATCAGTTACCGTCGGCAACGTAGTGGCACCGCCAATGGCACTGAGATGTTGTAGCACATGGACAATATGCGGATGGCGAGACGTCCAGTCCTCGGTGGGGGGAGCTGCAGTCGTTGCCACAGGAGCGTCAGCCGTATGGTTAACGTTAGCAGCGTCAGTGACCGCGCTGGCGTGGGTCTCATGGCTGAGCTGATTGGACGGCGTGACGGCTGGCGGCTTCCGCTTGACGGGGGAGAGCGTGCGTTTGGCCACAGCCGGTCGACGCTTCAGCGCAAAGCTCTTGGTGCTCTTCTGCAAGTGACTGAAAGCGAGCTGTGCGCTCGTATCGGTTTGTTCACTCGCCGTGCGAGTGTTGTGCGTCAAGAGGTCGTTCAATTTCCCTTCCATTTCGCTCAGGGTCGCGTGCGACGCGCCGCCGTTTTCGTCGAGCACTTCGCGCATCGCTTCGTCGCGCAACCGTTCGAGCTTGCACCGCTTTTGCAGTTCTACGAGGCACAAGGCCTGGGCACGCTGGGTGTTAGCAGCCGCGGCAAAGATACCATGCGCGTCGAGCTCGCGCTTGATCTGCACGTAGTGGGTTTCGATCTGCGCCGTGAGGCCCTGGATCTTTTCTTGCATGCGTAGCATGACCTTTTCCTTGTCGTCGATGCTCAGGTGGTGGAGATTCGTTTCCAGTGGGTCCACAAACAGTGCGTTCACATTCATCTTGGCCTCAAACTCGCGCATCTTGTGGCCGATAATCACATCGGGCAAGTGCAGTTTCTCCTTGGACGTCACGCCGCCGGGCGTCGCGTCTGCGCCGACAGGCACCAAGTGGGATGCTTGACGGCGCGGAGCTTCTGCCCGCCCCGACCCGCCGACACTGCCGTCTTTTGTTCGTGAGCCTGGACTTCCGACTTGGTCATCAGCGGGAAGAGAGACGCTTGGGACATTCGATGCAAAGATGGAGACTCCTGGGACAGAGGACTCACTGTGAGCATACAGAGGAGACGAAGAGGCCTGCAGTACACGACAGAAGGCGACCTACCGTCCTTTTCGGCCGCCGCACGTCGCTGAGCCTTATTGATCCGATCCCGAAGCTTCGACGGCAGCTGGAGCGGCTCGAGTTCCTGGTACGACCGCGTGTCCAAGAGTCCAGCACGCCGCTTGGTTGCTCCGGCCATGTCAGCTGAAGCTACCCCCTCTGGTTTGACTTGAATCATCATCGTCTTTGCCACTTTGCTCAGTAGGTCGAGCTCCCGCCTTTGCTTCAGTGTCCGCTTGCGGCCGTGATTGTCAACTGCGTGATTTGGATCCAGTGTCCAATTATACCTTTGTACTCCACAACAAATCGAGTTTAAAAAGGGAGGACACTCCCACCAATTATCTTGTTGTGTCCCCAAGAGTCTCAGTAGATCTTAGTTGCAGGCGGTGAAAAGCTCACAACGTCGGTGGAGCAACCGAGTGGGAAGGCGCTAGCTCCTTTGCACCGCAAACGCCTTGTCCTCTTGGAGCCGCTGCACAATGCGTGGGATCTCGAGACGCAAGGCCGTAACACGGTCAGCTGTGGCGTAGTCACGAAGAGAGATCGCAGCAGCGCCTTCTACCTCGCGTCGACACCGTTGCCGGCACAGGAACTCGGCGACCACGAGCACGTACATGCCGCAGTCGTACCCATTCTGTTGCTGCGGCGCGTCGCGGTCATTCACGAAAAGGCCACTGGACCACGTGGGCACATTATCCACGCCAGACGCACTCAGCAACTGAAGAAACGTGCGCGCGATCTTCTTGGCAGCAGTCGTGTTGTGGCCGGCACTTGAGTCGTAGTGGACGAAGCGCTGGTTCTCGTACACGAGCAACGACCAATGGCTGCTCTCGCTGTCGAACGACTGGTTGTCGTTCACGGGAAGCAGACACAGCGCCTTCTCCTGCACGCGCAGTCCACGCCCCAGGTCGGCATACTCGTCGTCGTCGTCGCACTGCAGCATCATACAGGATACGACTGCCGGGTCCACGAGCAGCACGTCGCATGCCGCTGACGACGAGAGACACACTGTGCGGTACACATACTGGAAGTAGAAGTTGATGGCGTTGTCATTGAGCCACTGGAACGCCCCGAAGAGCGCCACGTCCGCGTCGTGGAGCTGCACGTCATGGTAGTTAAGTACTTGCTTCACCATCTCTGCGGTGCCGCTCGAGTGACATTTCCCTGGCCCATGTTGAATCCCTCGTTATAATGGCACTCGACCATCACTCATACGAACGTTGGTTATATAGAAATGTAATTTAACGGTGCGGAATTTTCGGGAGGGGGCGTCCGATTGCGATCCAAACACACCTGGGCAGAAAGCTTCAAGACGCGAAGCAGAGGAGAATCCCCCGCGAGATGTCGCTCTTCCCGTCGCAGTTCGGCAATGTATTTGGCGGCAACAACGCCACCGGACGCGTACGCTCTCTCTACGATACATGTCTCTCCATGGTCGCTCACCGTTTTCTGTGTGGGGTGCTGTGTACAGACCGAGCTGGTGTCGTTTAACGCCGGCAAGATGGAGATCCGGCAGTCGGCAAACGGCAAGTTTCTCATCTCACCAGACCTGAAGAAGGGCAAGATCTGCCTCACGCGCGGAGATGACCAGCTCGTGCATTTCCAGTGGGTCGATCGCCAGACCGGCGCCGGGCCCGAGGTGCGCTTGACTGCTCGTGGAAGCTCGTTCGAAGTCTGTGAGTCATACTCGATTGTTGTATTGACGCATAGGACTTCATCATGTTCCCGGACGATGCGACGTTCTCGCGCGTCGACACTGGTCGCGAAGGAGACCGCGTGTACTTGCTGCAGTACAAGAACTCGGCGCGTCGCTTCTTCTTCTGGATGCAACACAAGGACAGCTCGCGCGACGAAGAGCTCGCGAAGAAAGTCAACGATTTTATGAACAATGTGCAGCCTGCGGGTGGCAGTGAGCCTGGCCGTGGCGCCGGCGCCGGCAACGTCCAGCTGGACCACAATGCCATCATGCAGATGCTGGGGTACGTGTCTGTCTGAGATGTGATTTGGGATCGTGAGAACTGAGACGAACGTGATATTATGCACAGTGCAATGGGTGCCGGTGGAGAACAAGGGCGTGGCGGTGCTGCGGGCGGTGCGAACTCGAATGTTCAGGTGGCGGACCTGCAGAACATTTTGCAGAACATGGGGCTGCCTGCTTCCCAAACGGCGCCGTCGCCTGCGACGTCGGCCGCTTCTTCGGCGCAGACATCCCACAGCGGTGGCGCGAGCTCGGCGGCTGCCACGACGGCGTCCACTCATGAGCACGATGTTGGCAACATGGAAGTGGATGAGATGACCGAGGACGAGCTGTTGCGTCTCGCGATCGAGGAGAGCATGCGCGATGTCCAGTCGGATGCAGGTAACCCTCCGAACCCAGACCAGTCTTCGCGGGGTTCTGGTGGTGGCAGTGGCAGCGGACCAAGCGGTGGGAACTCGGGGGCTTCTTCTTGAGTGAAAAGAACGTGGGCGACTTTGCAGAACGACGAACGAGCCAATTACATCCGGCCGACGCGTTTCTGCAGGTGACGATCTTTTGCTCTTTTCCCTGGGCGTCGCGACGTGCTGATGACGCCAAGATCGCTCAACGATTCTGTTTGGTTTTGGTAGGAAAAAGTGAGAGATATGGAATGCAATCACGAAGTTCTTTTCCATTTCGCCCGTTTATCCCAACCGCTGTGAGTCCAAATCCGTGTTGCTAGGATCGATGGAGAGACCTGCTTGGCCTTATATGCTCACACCACTTTTGTGTTGCGTAGCGGCGCCATTCGACCACCTATGACCCTGGAAGCCCTCTGTCTCGGGACCATTGTGCGTTACTGACGGTGATTCAAACCTTTCATTTTATAGCACCAGCACCTGCTCCAGTACCTGCTCCTACTGCAGCACCAACCGCAGCCGTCCCTGCGCCTACGCCGCTTGTCCAAGCACCACCGGCAGCTCCTCGCGCTGCGTTGCTCCCGGCACCCGGTGCGTCCGCTCCGCCTGCAGGCGCTATCACGGCCGCAGATCTCGAGCGTGCGATGGCGTCGATCCAGGCGTTCACTGTACGTGATCTCGATAGATCTCATCTCTGATTTATCCTCACGCGTTCTTGTGCTTCGTAGCAACCCAAGGGCGTGTCGTTGAAGAAGCTTCTCAGTCCAGAGAACACGACTGCCCTCCTGAACGACGAGGCCGCTGTCAACGCACTCATTCAACACCTTCCTGAAGGCGCACAGTACGCCCACGAGCTCCAAGCGACGGTGAGGATATCAATGTTCATTCACCCTCTTTGCAGTCATGGTGACTGACACCGTGCCCACCTTGGTACCGTACAGCTCCGTTCCCCTCAGCTCCGCCAGAGCATTGGGTCACTTGTGAACGCCTTGCAGAGTGGCAACTTCAATTCGGTGCTTGCCAACTTTGGTCTCAACGCTGCAGCGGGTGCGAGCAAGCTCGCCATTGGTGACAGTACGTTCTCCTGTTCTCGCTGACAATCGGCCACAACAGCCTCCGTCTCACAGCGTGTGTCGTGTATGTAGATGTTGGCGCGTTCCTCGATGCGATCCAGCACTGGGCCGACAGCCAACAGGACGCGGACATGTCCGGTGGCCAGACGAACAACTAACCTAGTGGAGAGGCCACTTGCCAGTCCAGCGACGTGTGCGTGAGACCGAGAGAAGTGACGATCACCACCTCGACTAAAAACCGTTTTGAGCAAAGCAACGAAATAAAAGGACTCTTCCCACACACACAGAGGGCCATCCGTGCGCGGGTTCCATTCTGAATCACTCCAGTGACTCGACACGCATGAATCTTCAGACCTCTGACCGCGAATCTTCAATGGGAAGTGACACACGGACCGAGGGACAAAGCCCAGACCTTCCAATGTACTGAAATTGGACAACCGCAACTGAAGTGGCACGCTCTGATTCGCCGAAAATATATAATCGGGATTTATTAACCAATCAAAACAGGTTTACTGCGTAAAAAGCCTTTTTTTACCGTTTGCGGAACCGGTCACAATCATCTCCGGCGGCAGCCATGTGTCTCCATCTCCCCAGGAGCTACAGACAGACACACCGAGGGCTCACCTGCATTCGTCCATTCCCTCGCCGGGACAAGAGCTCTTCGACTCCACGCACCTCGACCGATGCGTGCCGATTTCGGTGGTGGCGGCAGCGCCGCTGTCTTCTCGACGGGCAGCCTCGGGACGTCCACGCGCCAGTACGTGCAGGACAGCGCGATCGCGGCCGTGGCGTCGTTTGCGATGCTCGCGCTGCAGCAGCAAGTCATGCACCACGCGCGAAACGACTTCCAGACCATGGCGTGGCTCTTGCTCTCGCTTGCCGTGCTGCAGACGGTTGCCAAGTGGTGGACACGCAGCCAGCAGAACGCGACGACGCAGCAGTTCTACGACGCTGTCGCGCGCGCCGACGCACTATACCGACTGCCGCTCAACGGCGCGCGCATTATCGTGCAGTGCTACATCCGTGCCGACGCGCTGCACCATTTTGGCTTTCTCTTTGCGTTCCTGCTCGAGAACATTGACGCGCTGCTGCTGCAGCCGCTCAAGGAAGCGGTCGCCGCGTCGTCCAGCAAATCGACGCGATCCTCCAACACGTGGGTATTGCTGCTGCTGGGCTACTTGCTGGTCGCCGGTGTCGACGCGTACGAGTACGGCTCGCTCGTCCACACGATCGTGCTCATTGCCATGTCGCTCGCGATGAAGCACGCCGAGAGCGAGATGGCCGAGACTAAGCTGCGGCTCGAGACAGCGCCACACTTCCACTTGCTCTCGCTCGTCTGCGCGTGTGCCATGGCGTTTCCGCTGTCGTGGATCATCGCCCCACGCGCGCGACGTATTGGCATCGCGCTGGAAGACAGCCAAGACGACGCTGCGGGCAGCGCCGCGTGGTGGATGCTGTGCGGCGTGGGAGTCGCGGCGCTCCATCTCACGTCCATGTATTTCCACCGCAATCCGCTGGGCAAGGCCTCATCCAAGAACCGATGGATCTCCGTCATTGTGTGCACGAGCACGGGCCTCGTTGGCTCGCTCTTTGTCTCAGCGTTGGAGGATGACTGGCTGCGCTTTGCCGCCGACCTCGTGGCCGCGATCGTGATTGTGTACGCCCAATTCTCTGAGATGCTTCGCCTCTCGACCGACCAGCACCGCCACGACGAAGAAGAGCTGGACATGTTTCGCTCCTCTTCCTCAATGGCATCCAGCGAGCCACGAGGCAAGGCGACTGACTTTACGCACATTCTGTCGGCGCTCTGGGCCCGTGACGACTCGCGCCGCATGCTCATGTTTCTCTCGGTCAATGTGACGTACATGGTCATTGAGCTGCTCGTGGGCATTTGGTCTAACTCGCTCGGGCTCATTGGCGACGCCGGCCACATGTTCTTCGACAATGGCGCGCTCATGATCGGCCTCGTGGCGTCCTACATTGGCAAGCTCCCGGCAGACGCGCAGTACACGTACGGCTACGGCCGCGTCGAAGTGCTCTCGGGCTTTCTCAACTCGGTCTTGCTACTGCTCATGGCGTCCCACCTCATTGCCGAGGGCTGCGCGCGCGTGATGGACCCGCCGGACGTCAAGACGGACAATCTGCTGCTCACGTCGGTCATTGGATTGGGCGTGAATATCGTCGGGCTCGTGTGGTTCCACGATGCGGTCCACGGCCACGGCCACGGCGACCACGACGACCATTGCGGTCACGGCCACAGTCACAGCCATTCGCATTCCCACGGCAGCAACAGCAACATGTACGGCGTCTACCTGCACGTGCTCGCAGACACGCTCGGCAGCATCGGCGTGATCGTGTCGTCGCTGCTTATCCAGTACAAAGGCTGGTACATTGCCGACCCGCTGTCGTCCGTGCTGATCGCGCTGCTGATTGTGGGCAGCACGCTGTCGCTGCTAAAAGACACGCTGCTGCAATTGCTGCAGCGCACGCCCAAGGAAATGGAGTCGAAGATTGCAGACGCGCTGCGGGAAGTGGAGACGTCTGTGCCCCACGTGCTGCGGATCGTGCAGTGGCATGTGTGGCGCCACGCCAGCGACGTGAGCGTCGCGAGCGTCCACGTGCTTGTGGACACGGCCGCCAACGAACAGCACGTGCTGGCCCACGTGCGGGATATTTTCGTACGCCGTACTGGCGTGTCGGCCCCGTTCTTGTCGGTGCAAGTCGAGAAGAATGAGCTGCTCGCGAATGGCGAACTTGACGCGTATGGTCGGGCCTTGCTGAAGAACCGAGAGCTTCACCACGACCACGATCACCATGGTCACAGTCACAACCACGACCACGGGCATGACCACGGCCACAGCCACGGCCACGACGACCACAGCCACCATTCGGAGATGAGTACCCACGAGAACCCCGCCGGGGATGATGTTCTGCACCGCCACCACCACCATCCCCAGCCGCTGTTCACTCCGCCTGCTGCTCGGGGTGGCCACCACGACCACAACCACAACCATGGCCACCATCACAATCACCACCACGCCCAGAACCCTCAGGATCACCATTTGAATCAACGCACTGGCGCATCCTTCGCGTCGTTTCGACCGACACTCGTGACGGTCGGCCACGGACTCGGCCACACGAGTCACTACGACGGCTTCGGCCATGCGCATGGCGACGGCCACCACCACCACTAGCTCAAGACGCTCTCCTAGAAAACTCCAGTTGTGCATATCATTTGAAATACTACACTGCGTGAATTTCACTCGATCCGTGAATCAGTCCTGGTGAAGTTGAAGCTACAGTCAAATATACTGATTTATGCATTGACGTAGATGAAATATTCGATTGGTTGAAAACTGCGTGTTCGAAGTATTACAGCCAATCAGCGATGGGTGGAATCCAAGAAATATCTCGAAATGCTGCACAAGAGAGTTCCCACGTCGAGCATGCGCGTCGCGATCGTGCAGTATGGTGAGCGCGTGCCGCAGATCTTCCCCCGTGGATCCGCTAGAGTATCCTCTAATCATGCGTTCCATGTTGTTCTGCCTCGGAAACAGATCCGCAGATCGGCCAAGTGCAGCGCAATCTGGAGGTGCGTCGATGGATAATAAAGATCATGGGTGGTGAAGAAGCTGCGTGACCAACTCTGTTGTTTGTTTGGTTTCCCCCTCAGCATGTGACGAAGATGATCGAGTCGCTCTCCAAGAGCGATGGGATCGACATCCTCATGTTGTCTGAAGTACGTGCAAAGCAGTTGCCATGTCTCCGCTAGTACCTCATAGTATACTAAGCGACCTTCATGTCCACCTACTGAAGATGGCGTTCACGGGCTACGTGTTCCAGTCCAAGGACGACGTGCGTAAAGTGGCCGAGGTCGCCGGCGAGGGGCCGACGTTCGCTTGGTGTCAAGCCCAGGCGCGGCGTCTCAACGCCATGGTCATGTGCGGGTACGTGGAAGCCGACGCCGCACACGAGCACCTCTACAACGCCATGATGGTGCTCAGTCCCGACGGCGAGCTCGTGTGTAACCCACGCAAGACGTTCCTGTACGAGACCGACAAGCCGTGGGCCACGGCAGGCGACGGCTTCCGCACGTGGCACTGCCCGTGGCTCGACAAGACCATCTCCTTCGGCATCTGCATGGACATCAACCCGAACGACTTTACAGCGCCGTTTGAGGCCTACGAGTTTGGCACCCACGCGGCCAAGCACGCGAGCGACCTCGTCTTGTTCTCGTGTGCGTGGTGCGACTTTGAACCGCCCGACGTCGAGACGTACCCGACACTGTCGTACTGGGCCGAGCGGCTCTCGCCCGTCATCGATGCGCTTCGTAATCGCGAGTACGCCAAGGCCAACTGCTACTTTCTATGTGCCAACCGCATTGGCAGCGAGAACGGCACGTTTTTCGTGGGCGCGAGCTGCGCCATGTCGCTCAAGGAACCGGCGCTGCTGGCCCATGCGGGGCGTCGCGAAGAGACGGTGCTCCACGTGGAGATTCCGTGACCCATACTATCAATGAGTGGCCAGGCATCCACATGGTGTTGTGATCAGATTCAGTCGCGCATGTTGGTCATTTGGCTCCCATTTCAACCCACCGTGTTCTGGTGTTTTGGCGCGCGAGTGACGTCGACGCGCTGCGTCATTCGGTTCAGACGAGCACACTCATCCCGCGATGATTCGGCTCAGACCCAGGGCGACGTCATCACTCCAGTGCGGCTCATCCATGCAACGCCCGAAGGATGATGCCGTCGAATCACCCTTCCAAGGAGATCGGCCACTTCGTGCGCAATGGTCCGGTTGTGGGGGGCTGCCTCCCTCGATCAGACGCATGGTCACCTCACGAACGGATGGGTCTGATCGACGGGAGCAGGCAGCCCCCACTCGCCTGACTGCCATTCGATTTGACAACCGCGCGTGTCGACACCCCCCCGCAGTCGTGCCCATTCGGCTTCACGTGGAGCGGATTGAGAAATTGCCGCAGCAATCCTACAGTAGAGAACCTACGTACAGTGTACTCCATCCGGCAGCGCTCTCACGGGCGACTATGGATTCATACCGATCTTGGCCATGAACTTCAGGATGACGTTGCTGGAGGTGGCAGCCGCTCGACCAGAAGAAGATCAAGGCACAGGGTGGCGCGTGTTGTTGGCCAACTTGGCACGGTACGGTACTCGTTGCTTTGATCCTTTCTTGGTTTGGGATGCACCCACAACTGGAGCGATGACGTCGCCAACGAAACCCTAAACCTGGCGACGCGTCGCTGCAACGTGGGACTTGCACCGCGGCAGCTGGAAAAGCCACGTTCACTTGGTGTTTGTATGCGACGGCGGACTTGGCTCCCCGAAAGTGAACTCTGGACGTGACGCGCCCACGTCATTTTCTGACTTGGCCGTCGCCGTCTTCTTTGACACTGGGCTCGTCATTGCGAGGGGCCAGCCCGACCATTGCCAACATTTGGCTCACAAGTCTCACAAAGAGACACCTGCACGACGCCAACAAAACAACAACACTTGCGCGGTACGCGAGCGACCTGGTCTTGGTCGTCGACGTCGCCGACACTCCCCCGTGATCCCCAAGCACTAGGCAACGGCCCATTCGCTTCTTTCCAATAACGTCCGGCTTGGCCGTGTGGCTGTTTGTCCGGCTCTGTTGGTGAGCCCAGTTGCAATCGCCAAGGTTGAAGTGCCAACTACCAACACCATTTGTTGGTCATTGCCACGGCCCCCTTTTCTATTCGGAGTAGTTGGACTTTTTCCATCATCCAGCTTCTCGGAAATTCCAACAACTCCGAGAAGGATCCGCTTGGATGCGTGTGAAGAAATTGAACACGAACCGCCGTGTCCGCGCCGGCGACGACGACGGTACCAGCAGCTCCGCCACCGGCTCACCGCAGCAGATCCACTCGCCCAGCCAGTGGGCCAGCCCCACCAAGACGTCCATCGCGTCGTATTCGCCCGAGAGCGACGACGGCAGTGCATCCAACGCCAACGATCCCGACGATTCCAACGAGTTCCGCCGCGGCGACGTGATCGAGATTGGCGCCGATAGTCCCACGGACCCGACCGCGACGCCGTCTGTGCAGTCCCACGAAGTCACGGAGCTCGACTTGGATCGCCACTATTTAACCACCGCGACCAACACAAGCGACATGGCCACCACGTCCGTGCCAACAACCAAGTCCAACGGCCCGACCAACGTTGGCGCGTTGGTACCAACGGAGAATGAGCCGGCGGCAACATGGCGCGATAGTGTGGACCCGGCGGTGCGCAAGGGCGTCCATGAGAAGATCGTCGAGTATCTCGGGACGCTTAAGCCCAATGCGCCGCCCAAGGTGCTCGAGAAGCTCCCGGGCTTGGCGTACCGCATGGAAGAAAACCTGTTCAAGATGGCCACGAGCGAGACCGAGTACAAGGACCAGACCACGTTGCCCCAACGACTGACGCTGATCCAGCAGGCCAACGCCAAGCGGCTCTTGCAGCAGCAGTGTCCGCCCGTGTCCCCGAAAGACAAGGACGCCTCGGCGTCGCCGACTCGGTCCAGGAAGCCGCTGAACGAGGAGCAGTCGCGGGTCGTGTTTTCCTGTCTCCAGAGCTGGCGCCAAAAGCTCGTCAACATGTACGGCTCGACGCCATGGGAGATTTTGCCCAACAAGATCTTGGCCAAGGTGGCCGTGTTCATCCCCTCGACGACCCAGGAGCTGGTCGTGTGCGGCGTCGCGGCCGAGCCGCTGGAACGCTTTGGTAATTCGCTGCTGCAAGAGATTGAAAAAGTCATGAACGCACTGAACGCCAACGCCAACGCCGTCATGGCCATGAGCCAGGCGGCGTCGCGAGGGTCGTCGCCGTTGGCAGGGACCAAGCGGCCGGCGGCATCCAGCAAGTCGAGCACCAACGGACAGAGTGCCGCGAAGGCACGAGGCGGGTCGCCCACGGCCAACAAGAAGCGCAAGACGGCGGCCGAAACGTTGGCCGCGGCCTCGGCGTCGTCGTCGACGGCCAACGCTGTGCGCCTCGCGGCCGCCGCGCCCACGTTCCTGTCGCCGCTGATCCGACCAATCGATCCGGCGTTCCTCGCCGCGGCTGCGTCGTCGCTGCCGGCCTTGCTTCCGTCGGGATCGACGGCCACGGCCAACGGCAAGAAGCCGTCCGTGTTCCCTCGCATTCCGGTGCCCGGGGACCAGGACAACCGCATGCACTTGCTCGCGCAGGGCGTCGGACAACTGAGCCAACAGCAAGACCAGCAGCAGCAGCAGAAGCAGCTCGACAGCGAGAAGGAGATCCAGGCGCTGCGGTGGCTGCTCCAGGAATCCCAGCGAGAGAAGGCGCTGCTCGAGGCCGAGGTCCAGCGGTTACGACAGCAGGGCGCCAAGTAACGAGAGAGAGAGAGAGAGAAGAAGAGATTGATCCAACGCTACAATATTTAAGCCACTAACTACGTTTCCATTTACTCCCATTTTCCACCCATGGCATGCACGGATGATCGTCATTGCCGGTCATCGTGTGGCCAACTCATCGTGAAAAAATATATTTGCATGAATTGATATTCCACTTTTGACCGTTTTGCAGCAAATATGTCTCGCAAAACCTGTGAAACATGATATGGCGGGCATTTCCGCTTTTCAATATCCCCCGCATCTCCATGTTTCCGCTCGTGGAAGGCCAGACGCTGCTGGGCGTCCGCGGCCGGTACCGCTTCCTCTCGCGGCTCGCGAGCGGCACGTTCGCCGCCATTCTCAAGTGGGTACGCTTTTCTATCGTCTCTGCTTCTCTCCTTATTAACGAACGATTCTGTAGGGCGTTGGACTCGGAGTCGGGCCGCGCGGTCGCCATCAAGTGCACCCACGAGGCCGCACTGAACGCCATCGCCGAGCGCGAGGCCGCGCTGCTGCGGGCGCTGAACGCACGCGACGCTCACGCGCACGTCGCCGTCGTGCGGCTGCTCGACTGCTTCACGGAGCAGCGCCATTTCTGCCTCGTGTTGGAACTATTGGGGGACGCCGTCGTGCCGTTCGCGACGGCGCCGACCCACGGCGGGCCGCAGCCGTGGCGCCAGGCACGGCCGCCGCCGTTCCTGCTCAACGACCGCACGGGCGAGCCGCAACACAAGCTCTTTGCGCTCGTGTACCACCGCCGCCACGTGCAGCAGTACGAGGAGGAAGAGGAGGAAGAAGACGAAGACGAAGACGAAGAAGAAGGCGGTGCTCTTACTGCCCCACTGCCACTCGCCGCCATTCGACAGGTACGGTCCGCATTCTGCCATGGAGATTACCATGGCTGAGGTTCTCCTGTGGCATACTAGATGGCGGTCCATTTGTGTGCGGCACTGGCGTTCGTACACGATCAGGGACTCATCCACGCCGACCTCAAACCCGAGAACGTCGTCCAAATCCATGAGCCGTCCAGTCCAGCAGGTCTCAGTGCCACGGTCAAGCTAGTGGACTTCGGTAATTGCATTGAGCGCCGGCAGCTGCCGCTCTACGAGGCTGAGGACGCGGCCGACGACAGCGGCGGCTTTGACATCCAGACGCTCGCGTACCGCGCACCTGAGGTGGCCATGGGCGTCGCCATCGCGCCGGCCATGGACCTCTGGTCGCTCGGCTGCCTGCTAGTCGAGTGCGCGACGGGGTGCCCTCTGTTTGGTGCGACAACCGTGGCGGCGGACGGCACGAGCCATCATTCGCTGACGAACGCGGTGGAGCTGATCGAGCAGATTGAGTGGCTACTCACGGGTGGCGTGCCGCTCGGTAAGAGCCGTCCGCTGCTCTATGGGAACGCAAGGCACTACAAGTTCCGTGCCGAGCAACAGCAGGCCGCCATGGCGCGGCAGGCACGACTACCAAGGCAGCACGAGCGTGCCACAGTCGCTCGGTATCTACCACTACGCCATCGCCTGCAGGCCAACCGCCCTGAGACGGAAGCGACGTCTGAGTGGATCGAGTTTCAAGATTTCGCCGAGCGGCTCTTGGACGTGGACCCGACGACGCGGCTGACGGCGCGCGCAGCGTTCTTACATCCGTTCCTGCAAAAGGTATTTCCATTCCAGTTCATGTTTGCACCGGAAGGATCCCCGTTCCAGCAGCGAGCCGTGATGATCGACACGTCGCCGTCGGACGAAGAAAGCGATCCTCAGCAGGAGCAGCAATCAACACAAAGTGGAAAGAAGAAGCGAACGACGCGAGGACGGGAGGACCAGGGCGAGCAGCTCGCACTGGCCCGTGGCCAAAGCAGCCAGAAGAAGAAGCGCCACGTCAGTGGAAGCCTTAGGCACGCACTCGAGTTGATACCAAAGCCATCTTCTGTATCACCACCGCCTATGGTCGTCAAGCAAGAACCCTCGACACGTTCTCTCATTGGCGAGATCCTCGAGGAAAAGAAAGCACGCTATCGAAGAAAGGTTTACAACAATTAGCACGCGTTTACGATAACCCGGCGCGTTGGTCCCAGGCAGTGACAAAATGTGCCCCACACACGTGCTGTGCATGAATGTTTTCGCGGAGCGAGCGGAACGCGGCTTCTTTGCAGACGGCGGCGAGGTCCGCGCCCGTGAACGGTCGAGATCTGTGGATGACAAAAGAGAAGAAGATGTTTCGTAAATATGGGCGGTCAAAGAGGGCAGAGCGTGACGAGGCGAGCGAGACAGACCCCGTTGGACGACTGGCGAGTGCGGCGAGGTCCACGTCGCTGGCGAGCGGCATGTTTCGCGTATAGAAGGCGAGGATCGCCTACAGAGAGATCGGTATCATCAGCACCTGAGAGGTCGGGTCGATCCTACCCCCAACCATCCATCATACCTGCGTATCCATCATACCTGCGTATCCTCTTGCTGTGGGAAACCGAGTTCGACCGCCTTGTCGATGCGTCCCGGTCGAATCAGCGCAGCGTCGAGGGCGTCCATGCGATTGGTCGCGGCCACGACTAGCACGTCGGCCGCACGCGAGCGACTGCCGCCGACGCCGTCCATTTCGTTCAAGAACGTGGACAAAATGCGCGCGTAGACGCCGCTGCCGTCACCACCACTTGCGTCGGCCCCACCAAAGGACCGCTTGTGGGCGATGGCATCAAACTCGTCAAAGAAGAGCAGGCACGGGGAAGCTGCACGCGCTCGCGCTGTGGTGGATCCACAGAGACGGAAGGAATGGCGTCAGTGTGAGGAATCTTTCATCCATGGAGTGTTCACAACAAACCAAAGAGCTGGCGAACAGCTCGTTCGCTGTCGCCAAAATACTTCGAGAGCAGCTCGGAAGACTGGCAGAGAAAGAGAAACAATCAAACGAGGCGGTGAGGATTGTGCAGACTTCCAACGCCTGAGGGTCTGAAACGATTACCTTGACGGAAACAAAGTTGACTTTGGCGCTTGCCGCGAGCGCCTTCACGAGCAGCGACTTGCCGCACCCGGAAGGTCCGTGAATGAGAAGACCGGACGCGTTCGCGACACCGAGATGCTACAGCCAGTATTCGCCCGTCAGTAAGGATATCGTAACCCCCACGCAAGCATTGTCACACCTTCATGGCCTCGGACGGGTGAAATTTCCACTCGATCCAGTCGCCGAGTTGCTTTTGCAACGCCGGATACCCTGCAAACGGCCCGTCGGAAGAATCCCCTACGTCCATTGAAGGCGACTCCACATTGAGTTGCTGGAGCTGGGACGGTTGGATCTGCCGCTGCGCGAGCACGAGATGGCCCCACGTCACGGCCGTGCTCGGACTTACAGCGGTCTCTCGATCAACGCTCGAGAACGCGTGGACATAGGCGCTTCGGCAAATCCGCACGAGATCTTTCGCCACATATCCTCCAGTGAGCACGGCCAGTCGACTGGCGAGATCGCGGGCGACTGAGCCAGTCTCAATCGGCAGAGGTTCCAAGTGGAAAGCGAGTAGCTCTTTACGCATGGCCTCTGTGGGCACGATCATCTCGATCAGTTTGTCGAATCGTCCGGATCGCTTCGCGACGGGAGGCAAGCCTCCTCCTCCTTCTCCTGCGTCTTCTTCATTTCCAGTGGCGGCCGTGCCGACGATACACAGCCCGTGGGTGCTCTGGTCGCCCATGGCGTCGAGACATCGCAGCAGTGCACTGCCCAGCGGCATGAGCAGCAAGCCGCTTTGGTCGCCGTCGCTCGTGTCTTGTCCGTTCGAGGATTGAAACAGCACGTGGAGGTCGTCAATCAAGACGACACCGGCAGCATACGTCGACAAACCATGGCGCTGCCGCTGTCCGTACGCAGGCAGAAACTGGCGGAACTGCGCCTGAAGAAATTCGTAGGCAGATGCGGCTTTTGCGTTCTCAAACTCCATGAGCAGTGCCACGGCATCGACACGCCACGTGGCGATCCCACGTCGCTGGAGTTCAGTATCTACGACGCCGAGTGCCAGCGATTTGCCGACGCCCGGGACGCCGTGGAGCAGGAGCCCACGACTGGCGAGTGACTGGATCGCTGTGGCATCACCATTATGGACACCTGCCGACTCGCGGCTTGGGAAATTCAGGAAGATGTGAAACAGCGTCTCGTGGATGAAAGCCGTGTACCCACAGAACCCAAGGCGTGCGAGTCGAAGCGTCAGTTCCGTATCGTTGTCCGTGAGCTGAAGGTCCTGCATCGTGGTCGTCAGCGCTTCTATACTGGTGGTGACTTCTTCCCCCATGGCATGGCAGCCCAACACGTCGACTACCATTGGCAGTCCATCGTCTGGGGATTCCTGCTCGTGGTCGACCTGTATGATACGGAAGACAAAGGTCTCGCCCATGAGCTGGATCGGCACCAAGTCGCCTCGTGCGATGGCTCGTGTGTCTCCTCCGTACATGGCCAGCAGCTGCCGTGCCACTGCTTTCTTCAGATCTACGAGTCCAGACCGCACGCTCTCGGGCAGCAGCGCGTACGTCGCGGCGGCAGCACTTTCAAGCGCCCGGTCGGAAGACGCAGAGAGCGACGAGAGTGACGAGGAGCTCGTCGTGGTCGTGGCGAGAGGCGACCGCGTGACCACGGCCACCACGATCCGTCCGAGCTTAAGAGACGACCGCGTCGTCGGCTCTAGCACCGCAGCATCGCCGTCTCGCAGTCCGAGCGCGTCCAGCGCCCACGCGTGGAGCTGCACGACGCCAGCGCAGAGACCACCGTCGTTGGCCGGGCGCCGGTCGCACACGAGCTGCACAAGCGCCGGCGTCACGGCGGCGCCTTGAAGGCACCAGAGCGAGTGCGATCGCGCGGCGACGCGGGCAGCATCGTCCGCGGCGACAAGGACTTGGTGCGGACGCAGAAGGGACGCGTGGGCGTCTCCGCTCGTGACGCGCACGCGGAGCATCCGAGGATACATGAGCTGGAGGTTTCGATGGTGGCCGAGTCATCAAATGCATCAAACGCATTCTGATTGGCTGAAACGCCTTATGTCAAATATTTGAGAAGTTGTGGAGCCATTCCGAAGTTTTACGTTAGCAATTAAATCTCAGAAGTGACATTACGCCCGTTTGTCAAAAATCGAGCTTCGCCTTTGGTCTGAGATGTTGGCGTCAAGCCGTTGAGCGTGGCGAGCCCCGATATTGAGCAGGGCGCGGGCCCTTCGCTATGCAAACTTAGAGCCACGTGACCGAGCACTTGTTGCTAGGACAGTCGCTGCGCATGAGCCTCATGTACCGAGACCGCCTCTGCACGAGGGTGCGCACAACTGGCCGCCTATGCGCAGCTCACCCGCGTGGATGGAGACAACGCTTGTCGCTGCTGGATGAACGGATCGCGAGACTCGAACGGACGCTTTTCGCGTCAGCAATAACATAGCAAGTCCATCAAGTTGATGGACTTGCACGATAACAATTTCGTTGTCGCTTGTTGATGCCATCAACAAGCGACAACGAAATTGTTATCGTGCATGTTGATCCTGACCTGAATTGTTCTGGATCTGATATTGGAACTGTTCCCATGCAAAACGAGAACGGGTCCAGTGTGGAACTGTTCCAAGTCGCATCCAACGCAGTTCTTTACCCCTATGATAAAATGACGGCAGAAAGAAATGAAAACGTACGATTCTCACAAATCAGCAGTTCGTTTCCGGTAAATCGATATTACCAAAAAACACATGCTACAGGTTGCGCAACCATTCCAAGTGATGGCGGCTGGGCTGCGTTCTTCTTCTTACTTGAGAGACGCGTACATGGCGTCGAGCTGCGACTGGAAAAACGCCTTGAGCTGCGGACGCTTCAGCTTGAACGTTGGCGTGATCAGACCCGCATCCACGCTGAACGGGTCCGGGTGCATGTGGAACTTCTTCACAAACTCAAAACCACGCAGCTGCGCCTCCTTGCCCACGCGCGTCATGTCATCCATAATGTCCTTGTAGAAGTCAGCGTTGTTGATCAGCTTGGCCACGGTCGCGTCAGCCTTCGAAAGTCCCTTGGCAGCTCCCCACGCCTCGGCGATCTCCGGATCCGGTACGACTACTGCCACCAGAACACTC
>JAADXL010000525.1:0-23713 GCA_023337755.1 Pythium aristosporum | reverse complement strand
AAGTCGAACGGTTCGCTGGCCGTGCGCTCCATCTCTTCTTTACGGAAGGCCGTGAGAAACGGGTGCGCGATGGCGTCGTCGACTGAGATGCGCTGGCGCGGATCAAACGCAATGAGCTTGGAGATCAAATCGATTGCCTCCGGTGGCGCCATGGGACACACGCTCGTCAACGGTTTCCGCGTGTGCTTGGTCTGCTTGAGCATCCACCGCTTGGCCTTGGCGTTCGTGATGAAGCCCATCTCTTCGGGCGTGGCCGGCGACCCCACGAGCTGCAAGATGAGGTTGAGCTGGTGCACGTGATCATGGCCCGGGAAGAGCGGCTTCCGCGTAAACATCTCGGCGAGGATACACCCGACCGACCACACGTCGATCGCCGGTGAGTACTTGCTCGCCAGCAGCAGCTCGGGCGAGCGATACCATCTCGTGACGACGTACTCGGTCAGCGCCTGCTCCATGGTGGTCGGGTCGCTTCCGTCGGGCACGTCAATGCCTCGTGCGAGTCCAAAGTCGCAGATCTTGACGAGGCAGTCGCGGTTGATGAGGATGTTGGACGGCTTAATGTCGCGATGGAGAATCTTGGCCGAGTGAATGTACCGCAGACCGCACAGCATTTGGTACGTGATGTAGGCAATGTGGTCGGGCGAGAGCACTTCCTGCGAGTTGATGACGCGGTGGAGATCCGTCTCCATGAGGTCCGTCACAATGTACGTGTCGTCAAATGTCTGTAGCGACGGCGGTCGCATGAGATCGATCACGGTCACAACGTTGGCGTGAGTGAGGTGGCGCATGAGCCGGATCTCGCGCACGATCCGCTTGGCGTCCACGAGGTCGTCGAACGTCTTGGGGATGTTCTTGATCGCGACCGAGTTGCCCGTGATCTGGTCGCTCGCGGCGATCACGACGCCGTACGCGCCGTGGCCGATCGCGCGGATGAGTTGATACCGCGTGTACACGCGAAACTTGGTTGACGCGACCGTGAACGTGTACATTTCATCGGGGACGATCACTTGGCCCGGCACTTGGCTAGCGTCTTCAGTGGTGGCGCCAGCCGTCGTGCCCGCGCGGCGAGAGGACGATGTCTTGGTGATTGCGGCGCTTGCACCCGTCTCCACTCTCTTCATGCCGGGGGTCAGTGCTGTCGTCGATGCCGAGCGCTTCTCTAACTGTACTTTTTGCTTGGCCTCGGTCTCTTCATGGAGCGCAAGTAGGCGGTCAAAGCTTTTCCGATGCTGCCGCGGCGAGCGCGCGAGACTCGGTCTCTTGTCGTCACCATTTTCGTCCGCGGCCTCGAGTTCGTCTGTGTACGGCAGAAAACTGATACTGAGCTGCAGCCGCCCACACGAAGTAGACGACGAGTCGTCAGCCTCCAAATCTGTGGCGCTGAGCGCGACCGAGCTGCGCTTGCTGGGCGACGAGGCACCAGTCGACGAAAACGTCTCGGGCTTGCGCAGCTCGTACCACTTGGGGATCGCACATGCGGCCATATCTTCCTCCGTGCCGGTCGACATGACGAGATGCTGCGCGAGATTCACCTTGGCACAGCCGATCAGCTCGTCTCCAATCATGCTCATTTGCCACACTTCGACAAAGAGACACGTGCTCGTGCCGGGCACTGCGCCAGAGTAGTGGATACTCAGCGTCTCGGCCCACAGCGGGTTCGCTCCTGTAGTCGACTTGCTCATGGTCGTCGCGTACACACGGCTCGAGCCGTTTTGCACCAGTGACTTGTGGGACATGGCGGCCTTGAGCATGAGGTGCGGGAACCCATTGAGTCCGATCACGAGCTTGATGTCAGCAGAACTCGAGAGCAGCTTTTTCTTGCGGAGCTGTTGGCCGCGGATACACACGACGCGGATCTCTCCTGGCGGACACGTCGCGAGCGACTCTTCCTGTTCATGCGGAAGCTCGAGCGACGGGCCGTCCGTCTGCACGGCAAACGCCACGGACGCAGCAACCTTGTCGGCAATGATATTGATGTGGCTGATGCGCCCGTCGGCCTCGAACCGCAGTTCGTGTTTCCACAGGTGACGAAACTTGCGACCGTTGGCGCTATTGCGGATCGTCTCCCAGCCCGTGACGACTGCGAGATCGCCGCTTCTCGCCATGTGGTCGATGCTGTACTGGGATACGTCCATGCCCGCGTGCATGTCTGTAAAGTAACACAGCGCACCTGCGCGACCGCGATACTCGCCAGCGACGGGCACTGATGGCGGGTAGTTACTCGAGATGGTCACGTTCGGGTGGAGACACGGCAGCAGGTCGGCGAAATTGCCCTTGCGGCTCTGGATCCAGCCCCAGGCGTCGTAGACCTGCACGAGATTGAGAGCAATGGGCGTGCCCAGCAGTGTGCGCGTCATGATGCCCGGAGGAAGCAGGCGCCAGAGCGCGGCCGTCGCGAGCGACGTCGCCGTCGTTGTCTTGTCCTGGTACTTGGGCTTGGCGAGTTCCTTGTGCTGGTCCATCGCGGCCGTGAGCAAGTGGATCCACACGACGCGCTCGATCTCCGTCTCGACCGCCAAGTGGAGCGCGTGCTTGCGCTCGGCCACAGCCACGGAAAAGCCGTGCGCGCGACCGGCGTGTTCCTTGGCCACGGCCGTGACGGTCAGGTAATGCTTCTTGTCTCCGATCACAGAGGCGCTACCACTCGAGCCATTCTTCTTGGCGGAGGAATCGCCCTTGGAAGACGTTGGTATCGCGCCATGGAAAGTCGCGGACCGCTGCGGCTGTGGAGGCGAACCCTGAGGCAGGCGCATTCCCGCGCGGATGCTCTTGTCGTCGACGGCTTGTGCCTCAATGTACTTGGTCTTGGACTCGTAGAAGCGCAGCCAGCGGCCGTCCATGGTCAGGTACATCTCCTCCCAGCGCGGCAGCCAGTCGCCGCGGCGGCGCACGTACCCTTCCCATAGAATGGGCAGCATCTTCATTTGCGCGCGGTCGCTTTGGAGCGTGAGCTTCATCGTTTCTTCCGTGGCCGATATGACGCCTACAGAGCCCGCAGAGGACGTGGAAGAAAGCGGAGGCGACGAGACGTGCACGGGGACGGTAGAGGGCAGCATGGTGCCGCTCCGAGACGCGGAGTCCGCGAGGTTTCGTCGGCCGCGGAGCGAGTCGGAGCCGTCGTGCATACACGAAGTATGCGGCGGAACCCACCACGGTTGTTGAATCAGTTTCAAGTCGCTCCGAGCCTGTATTAGGGTGTGGTACAGTAAGACGTTTGACACTGTGTACCATGTATGTGGTACAATATGAGAACAAGGGATTGGTTCCTTGTATCCCGTGGTTTATGCTTTCAATAAGGGATGGCGTTTCTGAAGAGGTATTTTCGTGATGACAAAAAGGGGTCGGGGAGGACACGCCAAAAGATCTCGGGTTCTGAGAACGAGACAAATGGGTACAGCGCATCCCCCGACGAGCAGACCAGGCTGGTCACCAGCCACACCGTATCGCTCCTCACAGTCACGGCTGTGAAATTCACAGGATTACTCGCATGATGGGAATCATCCGCTGAAGTCGAGGCCATCGTGATGAGACTCACCAACTTGCTTGCTCCACGAGGCAGCTTTGTCAACCGTTCCAGTTTGGTGTTTGGATTCCCCTTTGTGTCACGTGCTCCTCTTGCCTTTTCACTCTGTGGAAGCACAATGCATCGAGCTGCGCTTGGAACTTTTCCAAAGATTGTCTCTGGACACTTGGTGTCAGTAGCGTCGAGAAGGTGGGATCGATACACTGTACCTCTTCTATTCTCGCTCTTCCAACGGGCGACAGTCGTATCGCCAGCGAGCCGCTCGCTGCGAGTTGCTTCCCGCAGACACATAAATCATGGCCCACAATCGCCATTATCGCCATTAGTTCGGTCCAGCGCCTCTGATATTCGAGCACAGTGTTTGTTCATACCGGTACATTTTAATGTGCATTAAAATGCATATTATGTATAGTGTCGGAGATGCATCTGTGACGCGTGACGAGCCGTCTGCGTGACACGAAATCAATCATCTTGAACCACGAGCTGATGCGATGGGCTCCGCTACGTGTACAGTACGGTATTGTACTGGACTTTGCATTGGACCAATGATTGAATCGTTCAGCGATCTTCTCGTCTACCTGAGCTGAAACGAATCAACCAGGAAGCAGAGCTGCGTCAGGTGGCCTGAGGCGCAGGCGCGTTCTCCCATCATGATCATGACAGTTTCTCATACACTGTAGTACAGTGCAGTGTATGAGAGTCTCATTGAGAGTCTGTATGGACCGTAATGCACTTCGAAAGTGGCGCGAGTTCAAAGCAGTTGCCCCGCATTGGGATGGGCGAGTCTTTGTCGGCTGTCGGAGTCGGATTCCGATCGGCGCCGCTCATGTTGACCTGATTGACAATCAACTGGCGACGCCAGGGTGGCAAGAACCTGGGTAAAAAGCCATCCGTCCGCTGCGTCGTCGACGGAAAGGCGTTTGGCGGGGGATGAGTGGAGTCATCTGGCCGTGACTGAGCCTCAACTTTTTGATAAGGATACCGAACCAGCACTGTTCTCAAAAGGACTGGGATTTTCTATTGGCTCTTGGCAGTGAGTCGGCGGCCGACACACTGCCAATAGAAAATCCCAGTCCTTTTGCGATAACTGTCACTCCCAAGCCGTTTACGAGAGCCAATCTGCTGAGACTTTGGTCTCATCCTGGAAGAGACCGAAGTGCCAGCAGAATCCATCCTACTCTTTGGGCCATTGACTGTTCCTCTTCAACTCCACTAACTGAAAGTGCCAGCAGATCTGCAAGAAGCGACCCACCCACCAGACCTTTGAATGGGACTGTTGGAGAGCCGCTCGCTGCAGAGCCAGCAGCCAGCAGCCAAGAGGGTATTGTCGATTTGTTCCACCATGGCGTCAAAGGTCCGTGACTCCGAGACTCGTGAACGGAGACTTTTGGGTGACATCATGACCGGATCAGGTGGGGAGGAAAAGTGCGAACCGTTTTGAACCAATCAAAACGCATGAAAAGATCAGCACGTCGACGCTGATTGGCGGATCCGAAAAGACACAACCCGCGATCCACGAGGAGATCTTAGAGGGGCAGAAGGGTAGGCAAGGGGTAGGTCGATCTTGTGACTAGCCATCTGAGAACGCGAGACCCATTCCTTCAACTCAGGATAGGATCGATTACAGTAGTTTAGCCAACATATCATATCTCACAGTACATTGTATCTTTCTAATCAGTAATGAAGTCATTGTCATCCTCATAATATGACGTTTTATAATAATCTAGAGGAAAGGACTGCTCATCTCGTCTCGTCCACGTCGAATAATCGAACTCTTCTTTTTCTCTCGGCCGGTCACGGCGCATGACTGCGGTGGACTCGGCGCCGTGATGGATGCGTCTGAGCTGCCAAACAAATACAGTACCGTCCGTCCTCCTCTCGGGCTCAGATCCTGGTTCGCATCCTCTCCTCTCCGCTCCGCCGCGGTGGGGGATTGAGTGCCTTGCCGCACTCTCTCTTTCTCGCTGTCACAGCGCGATTGTCCTCGTCGGTTGCGTGCGATTCACTTTGCAACTTTCGTCTCACTTTCAAGGAACGCGTGAGTTCTGGTTCTCCGCTCTTCTAATCGCTCCTGCAAGTCCCAACGTCCGGGACACGCCGCTTGAGGAGGTCCGGTGAGTTTGCTTCGTCCCATGCGGAGGGGGCTGCGCGGCGGGTCGCTGTCTCGGTTGTTTCTGTTTTATGCTTCACCACGAAACATGCGAACCGCCGTTGGCCCTCTCTCACCTTTCGGATCCTTTTGCTGACAGTCGTGCTGTGGTGTGGAACTGGAGCAGAAACTCGATCTTGCACTAGGTGCTAGCTCCACCTACTGGCAGGATACAGACGCCTCTTCCCGCCGACGATCACTGGATCCGGAGAAGTCGCCCGATCCACTCGCACATATCCACCATGACGGTCACGTCGCCACCGCCCGCTCCGTCGAACCAGCCCATTGTGGCCCAGCGCAAGACCGCGCCGCCGCAGCCAGAGACGGCCGTCTCGTCGTCGCCGACCTCGCTCGCCGCCTTCAGCAAGCACGGCCGACTGCTCTCTCCGCGCAACAAGAACCAGCTGACCGATGCTGCCTCGTCCGCCAGCACGGCGCGCACAAGCTCCATTGACTCGAGCCACGACTGGGACGACCTCTCGTCCACAAGCTCCGGAGACCAAGACCTGGATGGTTGGGTGACCCACAACAGCACATATCCCGGTGTCTCTAGCCACTCGAAGACCGTAGGGACGAGCCCGAGTGGCCGCTGGGGTGAGCCCCGGAGCATCCACACGCTCCGCCATGCGGCGGCACCGACTGGCCGATCCCGTGGCGCCAGCTGGAACCCGGCATCTTCATCTTCCGTGGCACCGGGTCGCCGCGCCCGTGCGAGCACGCTGATCGCAAGTCCGCAGCAGCTCACTACCAGTCCTCCGCTGATACCCACGCACCACCACAGCAGTATGTCCCCCACGGCCATTGGCTCGGCCGTACCTTCCACACCGATGCACCCGACCAAGCAAGGGTTGCCTGTCGGCTCGCCGCTGCAACTCACGCCCGTGCAACTCGCTGCACTCGCCTCGCAGACGCCCGCGTCGTTTGCGCCGCGGCTGCGTCCGGTCGTCCACGCGATCCACATTGGTCCGCCCACCGAGTACGACTTTCGCAACACGAACGGGCTCATGAAGTGTGTCAATGCGATCGCGCCGCAGCCGAGCCCCGAGCAGCTCAGCGCCAAGCATCTCGTCATCAACGAGCTCCAGCGGATCGTCGACGAGTGGATGCGCAGGATGTTCCCAGAGGAAGACGAGACCACGGCGACGCTGCTGCTCGGCGGAAGCTGGCACTTGAAAGTGGGCACGGCCGACTCGGACCTGGACATCGTGGCGCTGCTTCCCAAGTTTGTGACGTCGGAGGTTTTCTTCTCGTCGCTGTACGAGCACCTGAACGCGCTGCCGTCCGTGTCCAAGCTCGTCGCGATGAACAAGGCGACCGTCCCGATCCTCGCGTTCCAGCTCCACCAGGTCCGCATCGATCTGCTCTTTGCGCGGTTCACGCGGAACGTCGTGCCCAAGAACCTACCCATCCACAGCGACCAGATTCTCTCGGGCATGGATGCCACGTCGATGCGGTCGTTGTCGGTGCCGCGCGTGGCGTCGCTCATCTTGGAGCTCGTGCCCAACGACAGTTCGTTCCGCTCCTGCCTGCGCATCATTCGGCTATGGGCCAAGCGGCGCGGCATCTACTCGAACAAGGCCGGGTTCCTGGGCGGCATCTCGTGGACGATTCTCGTCGCTTTCGTCTGCCAAATGTTCCCCAAGGCCACGATCTCGTCGGTCATCCACCGCTTCTTTTCCATCCTGTCGACGTGGCAGTGGCCGATGCCCATTCTGCTGGCCAAGCCGTACGACTGCGACGGCGTGGACAGCAGCTTGCAGTGGTGTCCGCAGAAGCACCACCACGACCGCGGCCACGTCATGCCCATCATCACGCCGGGCTTCCCGGCCGTCAACTCGGCCGTCAACGTGAATGCGTCGACGCTTCGCATTCTCAAGGACGAGTTTGCCCGCGGCAAGCGGATCATGGACGACATGCTGCGCCAGGGACTGAGCTCTCCGGCCGTGTGGCAAAAGCTTTTTGCGCCGTCCGAGTTTCTCATCCAGTACGACCATTACGTCGTCGTGGAAGTCTCGGCCTCGAACGACGACGAGCTCACTACGTGGTCCAACTTTGTCGCGAGCCGCACCCGCAAGCTCGTGGAGACGCTCCACCACTCGTCGCCCATCCAGGATCTCCACCCGTTCCCAGAGCTCGTCCAGCCGCACGTCGCCGCCGCCTCTGACAAGACGCCGTCGACTTCGAGCGGGTATTACTTCGTCGGCTTCAACCTTCAAGCCAACGCGACGCCCGACAACCGTCTTCGAAGAAGCGCGTCCGTGTCTAATGTATCGGGGAACGATGCGGTGAAGGAGAGTGTGGCGTCGGCGATCCGGTACTTCATGGCGACTGAACTCGACAAGTGCCCGGAACGGCGAGCCGGCATGTCGGTCGAGATTACGTACCGCAAGTGGCAGGAGCTGCCCGAATCGGTCTTCCCGCAGGGTCGCACGCTCGCGGCTGGGGAACGCGCCCGACATATTCTGAGTCGAGCTCACGTCGCGCATGGATATGGCCGAGGAGCACCTGCGGGCCACATACCGGCACCTCTTGCACGATAGACATCAAATGCGGAAAAACGATTTAAGACATTAAGAAGAACCCTCATCTCATGCCATCACGTAGTAGTGTGAATACCCCTGATAGTCTTTCTTGCTGACGGTGTGTTGACGTCGCTGGTTCCCCGTCCATACTTCTCAAAAATCCTTTCGGCAACTCGTTTCGAATGTGCGAACCCAATAAATAGCCGTGATCTGTCACATTTGATACTCCGAACAGAACTGGAGTGAACAATTCCGCGATGCTTACACATCTTCGATTGAGCGCTTTCGCGAATTGACGCCGGCGGCATTCTCCTTGTTGCTGGACACCTTCACCAAGGGGTCTTGCAAGTCGTCATCGAAATCGAGATCGGCAAAGTCCGAGAAATCGTTCAAGCTGTCGTCGTCTGCCATCGCACCCGTCTTCATAGCGGTCGTCTCAGACCGATCTTTGGTAGCAATATCGCTGGCAGGTGCTGCCGACGTCAGTGCTGGTGTGTGCGTCTGCTGTGCTGGTGGCACGCCAGCCGCATCCGTGGTACCGCCGTTACTTGGGAGCGCAGCTTTCGAGATCGCAGCTTGTTTTGCACCGCCCGCTTTGCCTGGGCTCTTCTTTCCGCCAGCCTTCGCATTGGCTCTCGGAACAGTTGCTTTTGGGGTTGCTGTTTTCTTCGGCCCATTGTAAGGGCTCTTCTTCCCTGCCGTTTTCGCGCCACCCTTGGCCGCCTTCGTGGGCGCCTTCACAGTTGGCGCAGGGACCCCGGGTGGCGCAGCCACAGGGGGATTCGATCCATTTGAATAGTTGGCAGCCGTCGAACTCGTCGAGCTGGTTGGCGTTGGCATCGACAGGGATGACGTCTGGGTCATCATTGGGTTCCGTGATGGGTCGTTCAGGTCACCTACGGTCTGTTGTGGCCGCATGTGCGGCATGGACGCCATGCCTAATGCCCCTGAAGCCGTCGGAGTGAGTGCTTGAGGGCTAACCTTTCGGACAATCGGCACCACTGTACTCTGGATGAATCGCTCGATCGAGTCAAGAACTTCGAGAGGACGGGGCTGAGCATTCGTTGGGGTTTCGGACAAGATCTGGCACGCGAGACTGATGTTGTGCTTGACGTTTTCAGCCTTGGCACCTTGGGCTGAATTCGCGGGTGCACTATGCTGGGACAATGCATGATGCGCGACGTACAGGTGACGAAGGTACGTGTCGCTGAGATACCGCACTTTCTCCCAATACAGCGGTGGGTTTACACCACCCGGAGGAGTTGCAGGAGCTTGTGATGGAGGGTAGTGAGGCTGGGCATACTGACCGGGATGCGCAGCTCGTGAAGTTGCTCGGTCTCTCGCTCTTTGAGCTTCAGCCTCAGCAGCCACACTTGCAGGCACAGCAGCTGGAACAGTTTGTCGAGGAGAAGCATTGTAGTACCCGCTCAGATTGTTTCCAGAAGACGGCATCATACTGCTCGCAGGTCCTCCGCTTGGCGAGGGCCGTGATTTAAGCTGAACTTCCAATTGAGCGAGCCGACGCTGGTACTGAATGACTGTCTTGTGTTGAGTCCACAGCAAATCGAGTAGCCCGTTCCGGTCCAATCGCTGGAATTGTGCAGAAAACTCAGCAGGAGCTGTAGTCGAGCTCGGCTGGGCGGGCATTCTCTGACCAGCATACGCTTGCTGCGAAGCGAGGTCACCTTGAGTGTCAGTCTTCATGCTCGCAGTTTGTGGCAAACTATGTCCTTGCGCTGGATAGCCAGGAGTCGTATTCACCACACCGTACTGTTGCTGGCGGCCGTGAGGAGCCAACCCTTGGGCTCCATAATGCTGCGGACCTCGAGCTGTGTCATACGTCTGGACTGGCGCCTGGCTTGACAGTAGGGACATGAATGACCCTTGAGACGATGCCGACGATTGCTGTGCAATATCAGTCGCTCTTGATCCTGCCGCCGGATTTTGCGCATACCCAATCGTACTTGCTTGCTGCGCCATTCCACCGCTCGTTGGTACCGTATTCATGCCATTCGAAGAACTCGGCATGCCGACCCCTGGTACATAGAGGGATGACTGCAAACCCACTGTTCCATTCGTGAGCTCGGCTTGCATCAAGCTGTTGATTTGCTGGTTCATGTACGTCATGTAGTCGCTCTGCACAGCAGTGTAAGCGGATCATGAGTAAAAAGATCATTTCGAAGAGAAAAACCGGGGAAACTTACTCGAGTGGCGGCACGACGGCAGATATCAATCTCAATGTTCGTTGCAAGGCGACGAACCATTGCATCATCCTGGTTCCGGTGCGTCATCTGCAACTGGCGATAGCTGTGGAACAGAAGAAACGAGGGGACGTGAGTCTTTGGGTTCACGCCGCTGTGCTCAGCGACAATGTACGTACATCCTTTGCAGGAACTCCTTGCGCAGCTCGGTATCCTGGGAAGGCAACAGTTCTTGCTGCTGGCCGGTCGGTGTGTTCGCGCCCATTTGCTGAGAATTCGCTTGCTTGGGCGCGTCAGAAGTCGCCGCTGTTGGCACCGTCGCTGTTGGCGGTGCTTGTGACGGTACTGCAGACTTTGGTGGCGCAACGGCCGCTGCACCGTTACTCGGCGTCGGATGTTGGTTGTTATTGGGACGCGCAGGGCTCGCCTTGCGCTTCTCGGCCTTGTTCGGGTCAGCTTTCGCACGCGCGCGTGCGGTCGGTTTCTTGACTGTCTCGCCGTCGGCTGCCGCGGTCTTCTTCTTGGTCTGTTTGGCCTTCTGGGTGCCGCTCGGACCAGCCGTACTGATCTTGTCTTCGCCCAACGGCGTCAACGTCCCTGTCGACTTGACAAGCTGAGCATTGAGGCCGTAGTTGGTCGTCGTGGGCGTCATGGCAACCGCGGCTGCATCCTGCATGGCCTGGTGCGCGGCATTGCCGCTCGGGAACGTCGACTGAATGCCCATCTTGAGTCCATGGGTTGCCGTTGGTTGCTGTGGCTCCGCTGGCGGCGTTGGCGTCGTGGCCGTGGCCGTCGACATGGTCGGCTCGTTCCTGCTACTCCCTGTCGCGTGTGGCGCCGTCTCGGGCTTGTCGCTCGCGCCGGGTCCCGGAGCGTTGAGCGGAGCTGCCGGTGTCTTGACAGGCGACGCGGTCGAAGGAGGAGGACGTGGTACTGGGGCCACTGGTTCCACGGCGGTCGTCGCGTCCATTCACAGAGGTACGTACACTGGAGAGATGGAGAAGGAGATGGAAGGATTCCGTGGATGGATGGAGCGCGCGCTTGCTTCAATATGGTCGCACGTCAGCGGGCGGTGGTTTCCCCCCCTTGGTTTCCTTCTTGGGTTTCCTTGGGTTTCCGTGCCTTTGGGTTTGTTTCCGCTGTGGGAGGAGGCGGGCGGCTGAATGGTCTGTGGGTTTTTGGTGCTCTTCTCTGTTGCCGCACAAAGCTTGCTTTCCTTTCCCCTGATCCTCCCCCGACCATCACTCTCGCTACTTCCACAAATTTTTTGAATGCGATCCAAGGTTTTATAGAAAAAACCTCATGGTCAGCTTGGATGGTTGGTGGAAAGCCGTCTTTGTTGAGCGAATTTCAGCCAATCATTGGAAAGGAAGACACCAATGTGGGACGAAAGGGGGAGGGGGAAAGAAATCGAAAGAATCCACAAACCACGTGGTCGGCGCCGTGGGTCTCACGTGTGAGATGAGATGACGCACCGTCACGCATCCTGCGTGAAGAAGCGATCTGATCGGCCCATGGGAGGGGCCATTCAGTCAGTCCAGCATGACCCTCCGCCTCCGCCTCCTCCAGGAGCGATCGGGAGGCGTGGAATAAGAAACCCCCCTTTATTCGACTAGAGAATGGCAGCGAGGCTGATGAAACTGTGCACCAGGCGCTGCTTGACTTGAGTTCAGCACATAAAGGGAACGACTCGGGCGGACGAGACGCCACCAACCACACGACCGCATGCCTCGTCAACTGGTCGCCTCGCTGGTCGAGCATGGTGGGCTCGGAGGCCCCAAGGCACGTGGCATTTCGATGGTGCGTTTTCAGCCCCGTCCCAGATTCTGCCCCATCGCCAGCCGGCGCCGTAGCTCGTGGCGAGGATTGAGCTCGTCGAGACGCATGGCTTCAAGCTGGAGAAGCGGCACGCTGGGCGTTGTGATCTGGATGTCCTTGCCAAAGGTAAGCACGGCCGTCGGCGGCGCCGCGTTGGCTACCGGGGGCTTGTAGAAGCGTTGCGCATAAACGACAAACGCGCCGAGCGCCGTGACCGTGGCCTGCACAAAGGCGCGCCACTCGTTTTGGTAATACAGATTCTCTTGCATAGACGGTGAGGTGAAGAGTCCTGCTCCATTCGATCTTGCCGCAAAGTAGCTCAGGTCCGAGGTCTGGCGCGTGAGTAGACCTTCGAAACGCTGGCGCTGGCCACGGCTGCACCGCAGCAACTCCCACACAATATCGTTCTCGAGAAACAGCTCGGCCTGAGCGGACCCATCGTCAATGATGCCGCGCAGCGAGCAGCTCAGAAACGTCCTTTGGTGGAAAAGTGGAGAGTCCTGGGCGATTTGCTTCCATGGACAGCTGCGCTGGTTGGAAGAAGCGCCTTCTTCCGACAAGGCAGTCGTGTGGACCCACGCTTGCTGCCGCTTGAGCAACGTGAGCGGCTGCTTGCACTGGCTACAGCGCCGCTTGAGGACGGCGTAGCTCAAGTGGGCCAGCCGCACGACGAAGCGTTTGATTGTGCGGTCGATGCAGCGGTTCTTGTACAAAGCGTTAAGATGCGTCGTCGCCATTTCGGATGAAATGTGGCCGTCACTCACGACTTCCATGGTTGGATCGTCGACTCGACGAGCAGTCGTGCAGTGCGTCCATGTGAGGAAGGGCTTGAACGAGGCTCTCGCGACAAAGCACTGGATCATCGAAATCTCGACGACCGTTCCAGGCTGAAGCGCGCTCATCGTACCGAAGAGATCCGTGTCCACCGTGATGGACACTGTTTCCAGGGAGAGCATGGAGCGGATCTTCAGGCGGCAAATCCGCGACGAGTTCGTCCCTCTTTGTTCCCTTGATTCACCATGCAACGGATCGTGGGACTTGCTCACAGGAGCGCCGTGTTTGATGTACAAATAGCGCTCTTTCACCACCCCGATGAGATTAATAAGTCTTGCAGCATGCGGATCGGCACAACTGGCTGGTGTCACACCACCAGCTTCGTCTTCTCCCTCTGAGAGATTAATCACAAAGAGGTCGTGGACGTGAGAGACGGCGCGTAGCTGGAGCGCGCGTTCTTCCATTGCCGACACGCAGCAACGAGTGTCCTCATCGACGGCAATAGCCATCCCTACTTCAACGAGCGATGGCCGTGGGGAATGTAGTCCAACTGGAAGGACGACGCTGCTTCCATCCGCAATGTAGGATGCAGACTCGCACGGTTCAGTCTCGCCACCATTGCTCTCGCCTGAGCGTGGCTTCTCGTTGACCCCTCGAGCGGACGCAACGGTATCACCACGTTGGTGAGCATCCGTATTTGCTCGCATCTTCAACCAGTGGTGGACGAGCGCGGCCTCACCGGCAGTAGTCTGCGACGACGCGTTCTCCCGAACACCTTCAAACTTGTACCAAGAGTGCATGTCGACAAACCAGCTCTCGCATTCCGTGCTCAATAGCAGCTCGACTTGGTGGGCGGAATCCCAGTTCACTCGAGAGTCAGATTCGCTCACCAGTCGGAAGCCCACACCACGAATGTGCCGAACGTCCCCAACGACCGTCTGCATCCTACGGCGGCGCTTCCAGGGGCCAATGTGCGTCACAAACACAACCAGCCTGCACCGCTTCTCTCCATTCGCATCGATCTTGTGGTCTCCATGCCTGTTCATGCATAATGCGACTCGTTGGACATAGCCGATGGTCACACACAGCGAGACCACAAGTGTTTGCTCTTCCCCTTTTTCTGTCTTGTCCTCACAAAGTTCGACGAGAGCACCGAACTTTCGAAACGCGTACACAGAGCATCCATTGTCAATGCTCACGCGCGTGGGGGCGCCATGGTCTAAAGTGACCGGAATGCTGGCACTTTGATCCATCATGTCCACATCGCTTGCGCCATTACAACCTCGCAACACGCCCACCGCACAAATTTCGGACAGTTCGTGATCTTGAATCTGGATGGGCCACGTGACTTGCTCGTCTAGATCGGCAGCGGCGACGATCTTGGCATGTGCTAATTTTCTGATCGACGACTCGATGTCAGCCAACGTCAGCACCCGCATGCCGATGAAATCCGGGATGCACGCGCGTTTAGTAACCACACTGGGGCAATCGCGATCGTCTTGGTCGTGCGCGTTCAGAAATCTTCGAGCGAGCGAATGCGTAGCGACTGCTTGGTCGGACGAAGCCGACAATACATCTTGCCCCAGGGCAAGCGTGGCCTCACGCCGACGCACGCACACAAAGGCAGCACCACGCAGTCCGCTCGGCATATCGGTGTGGAACCAAAACTTTTGCACAAGCACTTCGAGCAAATCAAGCCACCACATGGACACGGTGAGCGACTGCCGAGTGAAATCGCCGAAAAGAGACCACTTCTTGCGGAGCCTTCGACGATGTTGATCTCCGTGGTGGTGTGTGGAAGCTTCGCTTGTAGGTGGGGCGTGGCCAGCAACGCGAATGTGACTGCGTGAACAAAGCCCAACGCGAAGCTGCTGAGTAAGAAAAGATTGATGCAGCACATGCGCATGGTAGACGTGGACACGCGAACCGGCACGCACATAGTCTCGCAACTCCGACCAAGGAAAGTGAAACAGCACCACGAGCACTGGGTATTCGGTTTCCAACACCAAGCAATCGTCCCACACAACCGAGGTCACCACTCCTTCGAGATTCACTATAGCAGAACTGCACAGCGGGCGGATGAGAGGTGCGGCAGGGTTCACGTGGGGACGAGGGATTCCGCTGAACATTCGCCACACGAAAATTCTTGAGTTTCCTTCGACAGCTCCATCAATGACTTGGGTTTGAAGCAGGAACATTTTGCTTTCCGAGGAGTACACTTTCTTGAGATTGGTCACCAAGACAAATAGACCGGGCCAGAGAAATGGGTGCCACTTGATCGCGCTCAGGCCTGCCAGTAGAATGTTCACGATCGATCGGGAACCGCGTTGCTCTTCTGTATGCTCGATCTCCATGAAGAAATGGGAGCTGGCCGAGTCTTCTTGCACCGAGATGGGGCTGACACTCGCTATCCGCCCGAGCACCACGTGTAATTTGCGCTTCTTGCTAGCACCTCGTGGGGTCTTTGCCATAGCTGTCGATTCCTCTTGGTGCGGATCGGTCTTCAGGCTCTCCCATGTCTTCCACCCAGCGTACATCGGAGGATCGCAGATAGCATAGTGTGCTCGGACGGTCGCCATAGCTTCAACAAGCGGAATGGTTGGTTGCCAACGTGGATGATGCAGGAGCACTGGTTCACCGTGTACTTCCATTAGTCGATTCGCCGAATCGGCGCCAGCAACGGGCCGTCGCTCGACAACTGTCCACGCTTTCACCAGCACGAGCCCATCCAGAAGCTCCAATGCGGGGTAGACAATACTCACGGGGATACGGTGCGTTGCATCGCATAGGCATAGAGTCGAATCTCGTGGCTTGGTGTGCACTTGCTCGTGGCGGAGGAAGCCCGTGATCCACACCCGCTTGGACCAGAATGAGACGGCGCTAGAAGTTGCGCGGCCGTTCTCCTCTGTGCGCGGGCGCTTGAGCGATCGACTGTATCTGTTATTGCGCTCGGCGGAGATGTCGTGGCATTGAATATGGTGTGCTTGGAGCTCTGCGGGTAGTGACATGCCCCCATCAAGAAGCTTGACGAGTTGGGTCAAGGAGAGGATCCCCACGTCCTCCCCATTGTTACCATCAAGCCTACGAGCGACAATGCAGCAGGTGCGTTAGGTTAATGGTGGCCTATAGCCAGCGCCTCCTCGATGATTCTTACCACTGGGTCCTCTCGTGCAGCAGCTTGGCCTTCACCTCATCTCGCCACATTGGCGTTGCTTTGGTGCACTGACCAAAGTGAACCAAAGTGAACCCGACTCGAATTGAAGACCCGTCTACTAATAAGACATCATAACCGCTTGTTTGCGCGGGAACCCGAAGATACGAACTCGAGGCAAGGGAAAATGCTCACCTTTGTCGCGCCCCCTGTTCGTCGTACGCATCAGCGAGTGGAATGAGCGGGAGTGCATCGATCTCTCCTATCGATATCGAGTGATGTAATCCTCTAATTCGTTGATCTCGTTAACCACGTCGAGTTCAATTCTGGTGGATAGCGATGGCCAGCACATGCTGCTGTGTTTTTGTGAACTGTCATGATGCCGCACGGGCCAACTGCAAATGCAGCACTTCACCGCCTCGCTGAAGATTGGATAACTGCAAAAGCAGCGCACGGGCGTGTATGTGCGTGTGTGTTCAAGCGACTGTGAGACCGAGGTGACGCAGATACGAAGCCTGTTGCGTCTTGATGGATCGAGAGTGAGCATGTGCATCGGAACCGCATTCTCAAAGCCTCCTCTTGCTGGGCTCACCAAGCATCCACAATCGAGCAGCAGGCATTGTTTTTGCATGGGCAATGCAACTCATCCTGCCCACATTGAATCCGACGATTCACAGATACAAATAATTTCCAGAGACCCTTGACACACGACACCACCCTCACCCTTACAACGAACATTGCAGGGACCATTCGCGCACATCGCACCTTTCAATTTATTAGAGCAATATAACCGACCGCCCCTCAAAATCTTGTCACTTTTGGCGCGTGATTGGCACGGCGTGCGCGTCGTCCACCTTCAGGTCGACGTTGGGCTTGAGCGCCTTGAGTGGACCGACCGGATTCGCGGCAAAGCGCGCGTAGTACAGCGACGCCATGAAGATGCCCTGGGCCGTGAACAGAATCTTCCAGCGCTGGTCCAAGAGATACCGCGCGAACGGTGTCATGCTTCTCTGAATCCTCCGCGAAGGTGTGTGGCATTGCGGCAACTCCAATACATACTGTAATACTTTCAATAGAAGGCGGGTCTAGTATTCACGACGTATTTGAGCTTCTATTGTGGTCTTGGCTACTGAGGACCATCACTCTGCGCACGTCTCCCCTCCCTCTCCGACGTCTCAAAGGGAAACGCGCGATAGAGAGCAAGCAATCGAGAGCGGGGGATTCCATGGAGAACGGAGCGGCGTCTTTCTCGACGAGCGGCGGAGGGGGCGGAGGAGGAGCGCGGCCGCGACGCCAGTCCACGCAGCGCACTCGGTCCTCCATGAAGAAGGCGATCCGGGTGCTTAACGGTGCCGCGAAAGGGGACGAAATGGAGGACGAGGAGGACGAAGATGAGGAGGACGAAGAGGAAGAGGAGGAAGAAGAAGAGGAAGAGATTGAGGAGGAAGAGACCCACGAAGAGGTGGCGGGCGAGAAGGAGTACGGGTACAGCCACGGACGCCCCGCCAGCGCGCGCAGTGGCTCCACGGATATGCAGGCGTTCGAACGCGGCGCGATGGTGCGCATCGTGCGCACGTCGGATGTCGACCAGCGCGTGCCGCATACAGTCGGCAAGATTGGATTGATTGAGGACGTGCCGCAGCACCCCAACACGTGGTTCAAAGTGCGCATCCGCGACGGCGACGTTGTGTACAAGTACCGACCGTCGGCGCTACTGCTTGTGAACTCCGACGACGTCGACATGGCCTACGACGATGAGTATGAAGAAGAGCCGGAGCCGCGCACTACCAAGCTGCGCTCGAATTCGACGTCGAGTTATAACGGCGGATCACGGCGGAGTCGGGACGACGGCGGCGATGACACGGATGGTATCGACGACTCGGAAGGCGAACAGAAAGAGCAAGACGACGACGACGAAGAAATGGACGAAATGGAGATCGATACACGCGTACGTGTCCAACTTGGCACGCTGTCGCGTCGTGAGAGGGATCTCAAAAAGTATCAAGGAAAGCTCGGCGTGATCATTGCGGTACGTTTGAAAACTGGGCATGGAAGGATGGATATCTTCTCGAGCGTTTGTCTAACTTGATTCCATTGCGGTGTAGACTGAATTGGAGGGCGTGAAGGTGCAACTCGATTCTGAGGATATTATCACGATCCAGCAGAAACATCTCGTCGCGGCGCCGGACGCACCGCGTGATGATGAGGTGGCGAATAGTGGCCAGGTATGGATTTTTGTTCGTTTATGTGTTGCTTTGGCACTCAAGATGTTCACTGACATTTTCTGTTGGTGAAGGACTCCGACTCGGAGCTACCAAAAGGTCAACTGCTCTCTGATCTTGATCCCGACATGTGGATCGACCGCAGGTGCCGAGTGAATGTGGGCAAGTTCAAGGGTCGCTTTGGTCGTGTCCTGCGGTCAGGAAATGGATGGGTGCAGTTGCGCCTCGACAACTCGAACGAAAATACCGCAAAACGGGCGTACGAATTGACGCTTCTGGAGGATATGGAAACCATCAACCAGCTTTACGCGAAGAGTGTTGCTAAGAAGCGAGATCAAGGTGGTGGTGCCCGCGAGGACGACGACGACGACGAGGATGACGACGAGGATGGCACTCGCAGTGGAACCGAGGACAACATGACTGCCGAGCAGACGGAAGATTCGCAGGGAGAAGAAAGTGGTGGAAAGCGATCGCGCCGACTCGCAAGTCGCAGTAACTACGGCATCTCGTGGATCGAGAAAAAGGTCTGGTTGCCCAGCCGCAAGGGTGTGGGCATTGTTAAAAAGGCAGATCGGGAAACGTGCACAGTCGAGATTGGCTCGTCGAAGGTGCTGAAAGTGTACAAGAAGAAAGATCTCGAGTTGCTTGATGAGGAATCGACGAAGGCTGGACGAGGCCAACGGAATCGAAACAGCTCCAAGGCAGCCAAGGACAAGCTCGGTCTCCCAGAAGGAGTCGTCCTGATGGGCACTACTGCTGCGAGATACGCAGCCTTTCAAGACCAAGTGAAGAAGTTCATCATGCGTCGACGCGAGAAATTCAAGAAGCGCCCAAACCTTCTTGGATGGATGAACGAATTCGAAGCGAAGCTGGGAAGCACGGAGCTTCGAGACAAAGAAAATCCTGATGTGGTTGACTTGCTTGTCGTCCCACACTGCGAGATTTGTGGCGTCGAGAAAGAGGTACGTGATGGAGCATATTTGCTAGCCTCTGTAGAACAATGTGACTAACTACATTTGCTGTAGGAACTGAAGGGCGAGTGTTGGAATTCAAACTGCCCGCGATGTGTGAACTTCGACGTTGACAACTTCGAAATGACCGAAGGTACGTGTTCACTCCAGCTTGGTGTGTCTCAAGTTAGTTTGGATAACTGATCACGATGGTTGCATTCAGAATCGTATGCACGGATGCCGATCCTGCCAATTCCCTCGGAAAAAATCACCAATACCGTGTGTCTTCGTGCCGTCGAGTCGCAGCGGAAGCGTAAAAGACGTCAAACTTCGTCGCCACTCGCAGGCGACGCTGCAGGTCACATTGGGCTTGATGAAGTAGTTTCAATGCATCGAGGTCTCAAGCTCCACGGCAGTGATGCGAAGAAAGCCAAGAAAGATGGTTCGAAGATCAAGAAGGTAAAGTCAGATGTGAAGAAGAGCAAGAAGCCAGGAAAGGCAAGTCCGACAGCGACTTCATCAGAGAAATCGTCGTCAAGCAAGAAGGCCAAGCCTGAAGGGGAAAGGAGCTCACCTGGAGGAGCCTCAATGAACACCCCTGATCAATCGGCTGATCACGCAGGAAGCTTCCGACCGCAGTACGACAGTGTCTTCTCCAGGTGAGTTGAACTAGTTGACGCCTCTCAGACCATCGTATTCGTCGCGAGGAGAGTTTGTGGAAGATGGATATAACATGAATAGCACTACAGTATAAAAGTACAGTAGCAGTAACGAAGTGGTCGCAAATTCGGTTCGTCGTGAGCGAACGACCTCAGCAGATGAAGCCCTCACGTGGCCTTTCGTGCGGGTGGTTCCTTGTCACACTTGGTGAAAAAGTATCTCGAGCTCCAGCTGCTGCGACTGAGACACTGAAGACGAGTCAGAGTGCTCTCTTTGGTCTCGGCTAATCTTACTGACCGAAGAAAACCGCGTCTGATCCGGCTGGGCAGAAATGACGCTGCTGTCTCGCCACTCACGTTCTTGTCACATTTGGGGCGAAGAACGCTCGATCAAGCACGAGCATTCTTCACTATCCATCCGTGGACTATGGGGGCGTCCGAGAAGAGTGTATCCAAATCCACACGATCAGTGAGGGACCGCCACAGTGTCCGGGAGCCTGGCGATGGCGACTTGAGCGCGCCAACAGCAGCATCAGAAGCCGTGGCCTTTGAGAAGGCGGCGCTCCCACCGGCGACAGGGACTGCCAACGGCAAGCCAAAGACCGAGCGGCGCTTGCTACGCAAGAGCAGCAGCGCGAGTCTGTTGGATGTCGAAGGGACGGCGGACGATCCTGGCGCCCACAAACTGCGCCGAAAGTCGAGCAGTCTTCGCGACCTCACGGCTGAGGAAGCTGCCACACTCAAAGAGAAGCACGACCCACGGAAAGCAAGTAGAAAGTCCAAAAGAAGTGACGCGCACACGACCGCATTGCCGCCGCTCACACCAAAGACCGGACGGGACCATACTTCTCAGGTTCACTCTGAGTACCAACCGCGAGATCGTCCCAAGCGCCGGAAGCGAGCCGGGGATATCGAGCTGCAGCGCCAGCCGACGATCCACGTCGTCGTCAAGTACCAATGTACGTCACGCCGTCTAACCACTTTGAATCGCTGACTGGGCATGGGTTCACGGTAACTGTTTGGGTGTAGTGGGGCAAACCGAACTGAAAAAGTTCAAGCTCTGTTTCAACCAGATCGACCTCGAGTGAGTCTTCTTGCGTGGGCGCTCATTGGTATGTGGAGACTTGCACTCACAGTCCGCTGGTCTGTGCAGCCAGAGCGGTTCGATCGACTACGACGAGTTCTTCGAGTTCATTGATGAGCGCAAGACGCCGTTCTCGGAAGGGCTCTTCCGCTTGATCGATGCGGATAGCAACGGCACAGTACGTGACTTGCGGATTGCCACAGTGAGCGGTAACACTGACACCATTGTGCTTGATGCACAGATCGACTTTGAGGAGTTTGTCCACGCCACGGTCATGTACTGCATGTACACTCGCGACGAAATCCTGCAATGTGAGTACCGCGCCGTCGAAATGAGCATGGTCCAGTGTCTTCCTCACACAGCCTTTTGGCTTCATGCACCAGTTGCGTTCGATACGTTCGACCCGGGGAAAACTGGCGGCATTGGGGAGAAGGAGTTTAAGCGCCTCATCAGCTTGGTCAACGACGGCAAGCCGGCGTTCCCGGGCAACTTCAAGAGCGCGCTGGCCGAGTTTGATAGGTGAGACACACGATCGTGGCCAGGGCAAAGCGCTCATCTGTGCTGACCCCTTCAAAATCACCACAGAAACAAAGATGGTGTGATCGACTTTGACGAATTCAAGATCCTTAACAAGCGATACCCGATGCTCCTCTTCCCGTGCTTTCGACTCCAGGACCGAATGCAGAAATCCACACTAGGAGAGAACCACTGGCACAAACTCCACAAGCGACTCTACGAGCGGCTCAAGCTCGAGAATTATCAGGTTTGTCCAGAGCAGCTCCTGTAGAGTACATATGACCAGGAACTTATTTCGGTTTTCCCCGACAGCGCAAACACAATGGTGCTCTCCCGCCTCTCGGCGTCGTCGGCACAATCCGCAAGTTCTTGGGCTTGAACGGCCGCGATCTCTATGTGGCCTAAATCTCGTAGTCCGTTCTTGTATTGGGGGTTAAATAGTTCAGCGTTTCGCGATTTTCATGAAGCACATAAACGGCCCGTTGTCAATGGCGGCGGTTGGACGACGAGGAGCTGTTCGGCGACGTCGAGCTCACTTGGATCATCTCGATGGGGTAGATGGGCTTGCCGTCCGCCACGTACGAAAAGTAGATCGTGGGCTCGGGCCCGCGCAGCGGCAACGCTGCGACCTGGTCGGCCTTGCACCACGTCGCACCGGCACTTTCGTAATCCGGAATCGACTTTGGGAGCTGGTCGCAGTCGAGCGGCTCGGCATAGAAAATGAACCGCATGCGCACATAGTTGTTGCCGCTGCGGTCTTTCTTGGGGTGGTACTCGATCTTGATAACCCCCGTGAGTCGAATGTCAATGCCCGCTTCTTCCTTGGTCTCTCGGATTGCAGCCTGCGCTGGGTTCTCACCACTGTCGATGCGTCCGCCCGGGAGCCAAAAGCCCGAGCTCGCAAACTCCTGCACCAGCAGAAAGCTATTGTACTTGCGGTTGTGGCACACGACCAGTGCAAACGAGTACAGCGTGCTCTCGCCCATGCGGAACTCGCTGGCCATTTCGCCTCGCCCGGGCGGCCCATGCGCATTGTGGAGATGCACTTGAAAGGGACCGCGCGTTCCCTGGCGGCAGATGGGGCACGTGAGGTCTTCGCGGTTGGCTTCGTTGATGTGGTACAGCGGCGCGTGGCGCCACAGCTCGTCTTCGCTGAATCCCGACTTGGCGCAAATCGGGCACGTGTATCCGCCGAGGTAGTTCGACTGATTGTCCGGACATGAGCCGATAAAGCGCATGACGCGGTGGACATCTTCCAGCGAGCTCGTGACCATCGATGCGCCTTCTTGGAAGCACTCGTACCGCCCGCGCGGGTGCTCGACGAGCTGCGAGCTGAAGACACACAGGAAGAGCTGCTTGCTGATGGTGCGCACCATCTTGACCATGGGCAGGATCCGCGTGGACGGCAGCCCCGCGGCGCGGAAGAGCACGGCGTCGAAGCACGGCGACGCCCCGCGGTTGCTGGTGGGCATGAGCTGGCGCATGATCTCCGAGTCGTGGAGCACGGCGATTTCCGTGAGGAAGCCGTTGGCCGTGAAGGCCTGGACGCACGCGTTGTCCAGCGAGTCGAGCGGCACGTCGTGGTGCGCGACGTTGCGGATCACGAGCGCGCGCTTCATCGCGGCCGTGGGGTGGATACTGGATGTGATCCCTCCGGACGCTACGAGAGACTTTCGGAGGGTGCATGGGTTTTGGAGGGAGGGTACGACTGGTGGGTTACGTGTTGGTTGTAACCCCTTAAAAGGACAGCTGGTTCTTGAACAGGGATGTGGACACTGTACAGAGAGGAACGCAGGAGATCCATGATCTCTCCCATATCGAGACTTTGACGACGTTCTATTGCCATGCTCAGATTGGCTACAGTGAGAGCGAGGCACTGGCTTGCGCTGGCCACGCCCGACGAGATGGGCTTCATCACGAACGCCAAGGCCAAGCGGTGGATATTCAAGCAGACCAAGCACACGCGGAAACCGTTGACGAGCGTGTGTCCCACGGCGCCACCGGGAGGCAATCGATTTGATCTCCAAGCTCATTGCGTTTGATCCGCGCCAGCGCATCTCAGTCGACGACGCCATCGCGCACCCGTTTCTCACGGCCTTCCGTAAAGAAGAGATGGAGCGCACGGCCAGCGAACCGTTCGACTT
>JAADXL010000524.1:0-23797 GCA_023337755.1 Pythium aristosporum | reverse complement strand
CCACCAGCATTTTGCCGCCTTCCTTTGCCATGGCCAACGAACGCACGCCGATCCTACCATCGTCGGCAGCGGGACAGCCGCCCGCAGCGCACCCGCGCCGCCGCCTCGCGTTCATCGCCGCCGCGCTCGTGGCCATCGTGACGCTCGTGGTCGTCATCATCAACGTCTCGGTCAACTTCTCCGCAGCCAAGGCTCCGGGGGCCTCGGCCGCGACCACCTCGTCCCCCGCGACTGCTTCGTCGCCTGCGTCTTCCTCGTCCTTCACGCCGACCGTGACGTTCCCAGCGGACGCGCACGGGCATCGCGAGCTGCTGCCGTACTGCGAAGAAAAGTTCTTCACGCAAAACCTCAACCAGTTTGTGGCCGACGGCGGAGGCGGCACGTACGAGCAGCGCTACTTTGTGTGTGGCCAGCAGTTCTTTAACAAGGAGAACGGCACCATTTTTTTCTACAACGGCAACGAGGCCGACGTGCTGCTGTACCTCAACAACACGGGCCTCATGTGGGAAAACGCCGAAGAGTTCAACGCCGTCATGGTGTTTGCTGAGCACCGGTACTTTGGCAAGTCGATGCCCTTTGGCGACGCTGCGCGGGACCATTTGGAGTTTCTCTCGACGGCCCAAGCGCTTGCCGACTTTGCCGTCCTCATCGATGCGCTCAGGGATGAGTGGCAAGCGAACGTGCCGGTGATTGGCTTTGGCGGCTCATACGGCGGCATGCTCGGCACGTGGTTCCGTCTGAAGTACCCGCACTTGATGGACGGCGTCATCGCCGCCTCGGCGCCCGTGCTCCACTTTATGAACGACCCCGACCACCCCGTGGACAGTGAGGCGTTCCAGCGGATCGTAGCGTTTGCCATGTCGCCCGCTGCGGGCGCCAGTGAGAACTGCGTCGCGAACGCGCGCAAGGCCACGGCGGCCGTGGTTCGTCTCAGCGCGACGTCCGAGGGACGCCAGACGATCGCCACGGCGTTCAAGCTGTGCAACCTCGAAGCCTTTCAGGCGCCGGATGCGGCAAAGCAGCTGCTCGACATGTTTATCGGAGTCTTTGACGGCTTCGCCATGGGCAACTACCCGTACCCGTCGTCGTACCTGACCGAGGGCGGAGCGCCACTGCCGGCGTACCCCGTGCGTGCCGCGTGCGAGCACCTCGCGCCTGACTTTGGCGACGACGAACAGGCTCTGCTGGCAGCACTGCGTGACGCCGCCGGCGTGTCGTTCAATGCCACAGGCGAGTTACAGTGCTACTTCCCGACACCCAACGACACGGTCTCGAAGCCGCCAAAGACGGAGATGAATCTGTGGAGCTACATCGCGTGCTCGGAGCTCTATATGCCGCTTAGCAGCGACGGTGTTCACGACGTGGCTTGGCCTACTGCGCAGAACGTCACGCGCGACGACGAGGAGTGCTTTGAGATGTGGGGCGTCCACGTGCGTCCGAACTGGGCCGTGACGCAGTACGGCGGACTCAAGGCCATCCGCGCGTCGAGCAATATTGTGTTTAGCAATGGCAACTTTGACCCATGGTCGGGCACGGGCGTGCTGGAGACGCAGTCCGAGACGGTCGTGGCGCTGCCCATCGAAGGCGGCGCCCACCACGTGGATCTCTTTTTCCAGCACCCGATGGATCCGCCGTCGCTCACGCAGGCCCGCGAGATAGAGAAGCAGCACATTCGCAAGTGGATCAAGGAGTTCTACGACCACAAGGCCTCGCTCGCGGCCGACAAGAAGATGTAGGGGTCTCCAAAGTAGTGCAGGCGAGGAGAGAGAGAGAGAGAGAGAAGTGGGAATGGGAACCATGATCCATTTCTTTATGGGCTCACCATGGGGGTCACAAATAAGAAATATACGGTACTAGTGTCACAAATAAGAACTATACGGTACTGCTGCTAGAGAGTGATGGTCTTGTGGTCTGTGATTCCACTTCGATTGATCTCTTCGCGGGTGAAATGATGGGGGCGGTGGTGACGGATGCGGAAGAGCGGCTCGCGCGGCGCCGCCACGACGCGGGTGAGTCAATAGAAATGCGTTATCTCTTTTGGAAATGTCTGCTTGCATACTGATGCTGTGAGGGAACTGCAGCCGAGGCCAAGGCGAATCTGGCGCGCGCGCTCGAGGACCTCCAGCGTGCTCAGAGCGACTTGCTCTCGTCCAAGCTCGACGCGGCCATCACCATGCAGCGGAGCGTCGAAGAAGAGGCCGTCAACATCACCAAGGATGTCAACACGCTCTACCACCGAGCGGCCAAGTGGAACGCCGAGCAGAAGCGATTCCGCGCGTCGCTCGCTGGGCTCGCTGACTTCACGCCGTGGGCACTCGGCGTCGAGAGCGAACTGCTGGGCATCGCCGGCAACCTCGAATACGTGTACGCTGTGCTCGAGCGCGACATCACCGAGCGTGCGGCTAGCAATGGCCAGGCGTAGTGGAGAATTCTGATTGGAAATGGACTCGTTTGTGGATGTATATATGTATGTATGCAAGTCTCTCTCTCTCTCTCCCTCTCTTGCTTGCGCTGCTAGCCTAGTAGTACGTGTTGTCTTCGAGCCATCCGGGGTAGCGCGTCACGCGGCCCGTCTCCTTGTGGACGACGGCGCGCGACGTGAGGCGCATGACGTACTTGCGCAGCTCGTCAAAGACGACAATGAAGATGGAGAAGGGCAGCGCCGGGAACCAGTGCACGAGCCGCATGTTCTGCGTCACAAAGATGGTGTGCACAAAGCCGGCGTAGGCCACGGCCGAGCACAGCATGAACTCAAACATGAGCCCAAAGTTGAGCACGCTATTGAGCATGCCCTGCGTCACGAGTGAGAGGAACCGCGTCTTGCAAATGAGCACGTTGGCCCACTGCACTTGGACGACGCCTACAAAGTAGGCCGTCTGCGCGACCGCGAGCGCGTTGAACTGCATCATGCGCGACGCAATGTTCACGTACACTTTACCGCCCGTGCGCCGCACCGAGAAGCCCGCGTGATGGTCCAGTGCACACGTCACGTCCGCGCACGTCGCCTGTCCCGTCTTGTCCAGCACCTTGTCCAGTATCACGGCCTGCTTGTACGACGTGCTCTTGGACAAACTGAAGGTCGTAGTCGTCATCTGGCCCGTCGCAGCGTCCACGAGCGGGACCGCCGTGCCTTCAAATGCCGTCGCGGCGCCGCCCAACACCGGAGCGTCGTCCTTGCCGACCGCCGTGCTATCGGTGATGGCCCAGACGCCAAACGGTTGGTACGAAAAGAGAATCTTGTTCGAGATCTTGGTGCCAAAGCCCGGATCGCCCTTCCTTGTCACGTCGTACATGAACCAATCCTTGTCAAAGAACGACGACATGCGCGCCTGCATGGGGTAGTACGGACGGTACCCGTTCGTGTACGCCGCGTCCATGGCCTGGTATGACACAACAAAGGTCTCGCCCGTGTACCCCTTGTACGAGTCGGGACTGAAGCGATCAAAGCCCGCCGGTTTGCTGGCGCTCGACTTGATATTCTGAAACGCAAACTGGCAGTCCTCGATCTTGCCATGGCCGGCGCGGTCGTAGAAAAGGAACGCGTCAAAGACGTTGCCGCCCGGAGGAATCGTGGCGTCGTACGTGTCCTGGCACTCGGCCTTACCGTCCTGCGAGCGCACGGCGCCCAGCGGCTTGAGCACGCCACTCCCATCTTTGTAGAACCCGCCGGCCGTGCAGTAGCGGCCTTTGCTCGTCTTGCACCACAGCACCTGCTTGCCAAACTGGTCTTGGAATCCGAGCTCGGGCAAGATCTGGGGCACGTACCCAAAGTCGTCCAGCACGGTCAGGTACACGAACATGCCTGCGGCGGCCTGGATAATGCCAATCGTCGCGTACGCAAAACACACGAGTTTCTTGGTCACCAAGTGGTCCACGTCGGCATTGCGCGGCCTGCGTAGCATAATGTCGTTCTCGGCTCGCTCATAGGCCATCGAGATGGCCGGAATCATGTCTGTGCCGAGACAGATCATGAGCATGAGCACAGTTGTCAAGGGCAGCGGCAGACGAAGCGTTGCGTACAGCAAGAACGGCACAAGCTCGGGAATGTTGACGGCGAGTGCGTAGCAAATGGATTTCTTGAGGTTGTCGAAAATGATGCGGCCTTCTTCGACGCCTGTGACAATGGACGCGAAGTTATCATTGAGCAGAATCATGTCAGCGGCTTCTTTCGACACGGCCGAGCCCATGATGCCCATAGCGATGCCAATGTCGGCCTTCTTAAGCGCCGGGGAGTCGTTCACGCCGTCGCCTGTGACGGCCACAATCTCTTTGCGGCGCTGGCAGTTTTCCACAATGATGAGCTTTTGCTGCGGCGATGTGCGCGCAAACACGACCTGGTTATGGTCAAGGATACGGTCCCACTCTTCCTGCGGCGTGTCAAGGCTGATAGTCCAGCCGGGCACGACGATCGCCGGCGCGGTCGCGGGGTCCTGCCAGCCATAGTCGCCCGGTACCAGCCCGCGCTTTTGGTTCTCCTCTTCGATATCCTCGGACGTGGGGCCCCACAAAATTCCCACCTTGTGGGCAATGGCCTTGGCCCTGATCGGGTGGTCGCCCGTGACCATGATGACGCGAATCCCAGCCGTCTTACACTTTGCGACGGCTGCTGGCACCTCCGGACGCGGAGGATCAATGAGCGCCATCAAGCCAATAAAGCACAACGGCTCCTCGATCTTGGCGTCCGGTTTCGGGATGATCTCGTAGTCCACATCCTTTTCTCCCAGTGGGAAGTTCGGGTTGTCCGTGTTGAACTCATAGTTGGGACCATAGATCGACGGGTTGAGGATCTTCTGCGCGAAGCCGAGGACGCGCATACCTTTCTTGGAGAGCTCGAGCTGGCAGCTTTCAATCTCAGCGAGTCGCTCGGGCGTTAAGTCGACTTCCTCGCCATTGAGAAGTAGCTTCCCACAGCGCGACAGGATGCGCTCAGGTGCGCCCTTCATGACCATGAGGATGGGCTTGGCGTCGTCGTTGTCCTGCTTGTGGAGAGACAACTGGTACTTGTTTTTGGAATTGAAAGGCACTTCCTTGAGCTTGTTGAAGGCCTCACGGTACTCGATAATGTCACGCTTGTCGTGGCAGAACTTGATCATAGCCGACTCGGATGCGTCGCCGATCGTGTCCCAGTTGATCATACCCAGCGTCTCGCCACCACTCACGATCGTCGGAACTTTGAAGGGTTTAGCGGCGCCACGTGTGACCGTGCCCTCGGGGGTGAGCACTTTTTCAAACTTCGAGTCTTCGTCAAACACGGCGTTATTACAGAGAGTCGCGCACCGCTGGAGAGCCTGGTACGACGCGTTCTGGAGATCGTAGGTCGCCTTGGGTGTAATGGAACACTCGGCATCGAAGATGGCGTTGTTGTAGACTACGTTGGCGACTGTCATGATGTTCTGCGTGAGCGTACCCGTCTTGTCTGAGCAGATACAGCTCGTGGAGCCCAGCGTCTCGACACCTTCCAAGTTCTTGACGAGCACGGACCGCTTGGCCATACGGTTTGCTGCGAGACTGAGGCACACAGTCACTGTCGCGAGCAGTCCCTCAGGCACGTTGGCCACAATGATGCCGATCATGAATACGACGTTCGTGACAATGTCAGTCTTGATGATGAACCCAATGATGAAGAAAATGACGCCGATGGTGACAGCGACCACGGCGATGATGTGCACAAAGTGGTTGATCTCGCGCGCGATCGGCGTCATGGCGACGTTGGTCGAGGTCGCCAACCGAGCGATGCGGCCCATGACGGTCTTGTCGCCAATGCGCACGACGATGCCCTTGCCGCTTCCTTGCGGAATGAACGTGCCAAAGAAACAAAGGTTCTTGGTCTCCAACGGGTTGTCGTCCGTGCACTCAGGGATACGCTTGAGCGGCTCGGGTTCGCCCGTGAGACACGAGTTGTCAACAGCCAAGTCGTCCGAGCACTCGATGACGCGAATATCGGCCGGCACCTTGTCGCCGCCTTTGAGCAAAATCAAGTCGCCTCGGACGAGCTGCGTCGCATCGATCTTTTGCGACTTGCCTTCGCGGATCACGGTCGTCATCGTCGGCATCATGTTCTTGAACGACTCCATGAGATTCGACGACTTCCGGTTCTGGAAGTAGGAAAACGTGCCCGTGATGATGACGACGAGAAAGAGCACAATACCCAAGTAGAGGTTGTTCGGGTCGCCCTGGATGCCATACAGCGCGATACACAAGGCGCCGCCGAGCCAGAGCAGTAAGCTGAAGAGCCCCGTGAGCTCGCGAAAGTACTTGACAATCTCGGGCGTTTGCTTTGGTGGAGAAAGACGGTTGAGCCCTTCGGTTTCGAGGCGCCTGCCCACTTCGTCGCTTTGCATTCCCTAGTGAATCACCCCGTCAGCGTCTCGCATATCCCCCAAATCCAGAGACCAAAGCTTACATTCTGGGCGTCCGTGCCAATGTCAGCGACCAGTTCGGAGATGCTCATCTTGTGCTCCTCCATCACAAGCTCGCGCTTGGCGTCATCGTCACCGCCGGCGCCGCCTTTACCGCCGGCCTTTTTGTTGCGACGCCGCGCGGCCTGACGGTGGCGCAGCTCGGTCGTGACCGCGACGATCTCGGCCGACGATATGCGCGGCGCGTCCGCTGTCATCGTGGCTCAGTGTTCTCTCCTCCCTTGCTGCCAGACCCTCTTGTTGAACGCTGTCCACTCCGGAAGCCAATAGCTAGAATGGCCACCCCTCCATGGGAAACACTCCTCCTTCTCTTCTTTTCTTCCGACCGTCGTTTCACGGCCTTTCGCCTCCTTCCCCCTGTCCAACGCCTCTCACCGTAGTGATCCAGATTTAGTTACTCTTGAGTCCCATTCGTTTCGCGTGAGTGCATCAGCCCATGCACGCGTAACGACCTGAAGCAAAAAGATCGGATCGCAAGTTGCTGACGGCGGCGCCGTATAAATACCGTTCTCACGATGGCGAAACGACTTGAGACAAGCCATTTTGAACGAAACCACGGCGTTACGACCCCGCGCTGCGCTGCAACACCACATGGCGGGCTCCAATGCCATAGACAGCGCCGCAGCGCGCCGCGACGGTCGCGCCCCCATGGAGGATTTTCTCGCCACTTCGAGTTGTGTGTGAATTTTGGTTTGGGTGACTTGTGTCGGGGTACTGTAATACGTTAAGATAAGAACAGGATATGCCTGTTCTTATCTAGTGCAGAATGTTTGCGACCGAGCAGCATATGATAAGAACAGTCATATCATGTTCTTATCATATGTTGCTCTGTCGCAAACATTCTGCACTTTGGATAGCCCGAATAGAAGGCTCCCCCTAAAACCTCTACAAACGCATCTGCGTGTCCCGATTATATCCGGCGAGCGGACCCGACCCCTGCCGCTCGCCAGTTTGAGGTCCTCTCGTTTTCTGATTGGCTGAAAGTAGGGGATGCTTGAACCTCGAAAAGTTTATCGCGAAAGGGTTTCGTTCCCAAGCCGACCATGATGGCAATCAAAGCCGTCCCTCCAAGGCCCCACACGACCTTTCCGACCCCTTTGTATGAAACCACCCTGTTTTCAACAGTACAGTTTCCAACACATGTCCCTTTCACCATAGTTACTTCAACTGTATCGTAAACTTGAAGTGTATGAAACTGTTTACAACATCTCGACTGTGTTTCGTTCTTTTTTTCGGGCTCAAAAGCGGAGCAAGCACACCAAAGTCTCCTCCGAGCAGCTACGGGCGACAGGAACACGAAGGACACGCGACGCCCCACGGCACGCGACGCTACGCAGCGTCTATTGATATCCGCGGATCCGTATCCTTCTATTGAACGACCACCATGAGTCAGGACGTCGCGTCCAAGGAATTCGAAGCCGGCCTCTCGCTGCTGCACATGATGCAGCGGCCGTCGGACGCGAGCAGCACGGGCAGCGACAGCACCGTCTCGGTCTCGACGCCAGCAGCGGCGACCAAGAAGCGGCAGGGCGGTCCGCTAACACCACGCGCGCCGGCGAAGAAAGCGCGCCGCAAGACTTCGCTCTCGTCGACCGGTTCGCTGCTGCTCGCCGCGGCGCAACAAGTCGATCCGAATCTCCAGGCTGCACAGGGCCGCTACAAAGATGACGGTGACGATGGCGAGGACTGTGACATGGGCAGTGAATGGAGCGGTGATACCGAGAACGGCTCGCTCGCGGGAGACGACGTGCGGCGAAACGCGCAGCTCCATACGCTCACGCGCGAGCTCCACATTGACGAACTCCGCGAGCACTTTAACAAGCCGATCGTCGACGTCGCCAAGGAGTTTGGCATTTGCACGACGTTTCTCAAGAAGATTTGCCGGCGATGCGGCATCAAGCGCTGGCCGCACCGCCAGATTCGCTCGCTCACGCGTACGGTCGAGATGCTTCGGCAGGCCGAGGCCAATGCGACCTCCGTACAGGAGCGGGCCAAGTACGCGGCACAGATCGCGCAGGTCGAAGCGAAGAAGCGCGCCGTGATTGACGACCCGGATACCAACGGCAAGCTGGAGCGTGTGAAGAAGAGCGTGCTTAACCGCAGCGGTTCACCAGCGACCCGGAAGAACACCGCGGATTCTACCGGCAAGAGCAAGACTACTGGAGCAGGGTTCTCGTCGACCCCAGAGTCTGCTCTCCAAATTGACCTCCTTCAAGTGGTTGCTGCTGCCGCTGAGGCTGCGAGGTCGGATGAACGAACGAATCTGACGGCAGTGGTGTCTCCAGTGCTCACGCCGGCGCTGACGACTGAAGACGAAGCGGCGGCGGCCGAGGCGTTGCTGTTCTCGGCGTCACCACGGACAATGGTCGCGCCCATTGAAGTGGATCTGCCAGTCGTCGACCTCGCAGTGGACTCGCTTCCTGCAATGACACCGACGGCGAGCTCCACGCCCGACTCGACACTTCTCCACGGACTCCAGATCTCGCCGAGCCACCGCAAGCTGCTCACCGTCTTGAAAGCCGACGGTGAGAATCGCGTGCGTTCCTCCTCGTTTGGATCGCTCCTGGACCTCGCCAGCTTGGCGGAGCGTGCTGAGGAGAGTGGCGAGTCGCGGATGATTTCTGAGGTGACGGTGGAGGCTTCGTGATGGTGTACGAAGCAGCACAGAGAGCGATACCTCCACTCGAAATGAGCGTTGGTAGGTCTGCTTCGGGGTGGATTCTGTGATGGAAATGCGTGCGAAGGTGTGAGCTGGTTTTTGACCAAATGGCCGAGGTGGGAAAGTCAAAGCGGTGGATAAAACAAACCAGATTTGCTGTCCATTGGTTTGTTCTCTCCCTGCCACGCCGACAAACCCTCACAGGTTGGCTCACACGTGGAGGAACGCACCCGCGGAAGGTAGAGAAGCCACGCTCACTACGCTGACGCCCCGATGGCATGAACCACTCCTCAGAAATCTGTCTGCCAGAACATGGCTACATTGGCCGGATCAGATCTGAGACTGAGGAGTCGTGGTAAGTACGATTTGTGTCATATCGTACTTATTGCGACATATATAGTGTATTTACACGTTGCGGGTCTCTCGCGGAGCTGCTGGAAAACCCTGTATCGACCAGAAGCATGGCGTCGGCTCGTGCTGGCGCGGCTGCGGCCGCACGCGCTGCGTCGTCTTCGTCGCCCCTTGCGCGGTCGCCCTCGTCCCACGATGACGCACCGTCGTCGGTGCGCAAGCCGCTGAGTTTCGACTGCAACATCTGCCTCGACGCCGTCGCGAGTCCCGTTGTCACGCTCTGCGGTCATCTCTACTGGTTGGGCATCCCCTCAGTCTTTTCTCTTCTATCCTCGATGGAGAGGCTCACGGATGTTTCTCTTCTACTATAGCTGGCCGTGTCTGTATCTATGGATGAGGCAGCATGCTGAGTGCCCCGTGTGCAAGGCCGGCATCAGCGACGACAATGTCATCCCGGTTTACGGACGCGGCGTCGACGCCGTGGATCCACGCGACCAGCCACTGCCAGCACAGGACGATAGTGCATCAGAGACACAGATTCCAGACCGTCCACGTGGCCAGCGACTTGACCCCGAGCTCATGCGCCGTCGACGACCTCGCCACGTACGTTGCTGACTCTCCGGACCGAATGGTATCTTCTGTGAGTATTGATGATCGTGTCTGTAGTCGCTGGGCGGGTTTGCAGCCTCCCCGACACTGGGCATCTTTCCAGCATTCTTTGGCGGCGGTGGGCCTTTCGTACGTGCCTACGAACGTCTCGGTTGTCGAGAGAGAGCATCACCTTCTCACTCCATCTTTGTGTACTGATATTCGATATAGGGCCCCGCCGTGTCGCCGACTCATCGCGCCGACGGCACGCCGCTCACGCCACAGGAGATGCAGCAGCAAGTGCAGCAGGCGTTTCTATCGCGCTTGCTGCTCATCGTTGGCAGTCTCGTGCTGCTCTGTCTGCTCACGTTCTAAAAGATATATAATCTCGAGTTGCATTTGTTAGATTTGCCTATCGCAATAAGATCTCTTTATGGTTTCTCCAAAAGCTACGCAACTGGATCGTTCTCGGTTGGTTTATCGGTTCGCAATGCGCTGAACTAATTCCACGAGCATCTGCATTTGCTGCTGCTGCATGGCGATCTGCCGTTCGATCTGCTCGCGCTGCATGGTGATTTGCTGTTGCTGCTGGTCGAGCACGCGCTCCAGCAGCACCACGACTTTACGGGACGTCTCTCCATCTCCATCGCCATCTTCGGATCGCCGTCGCTTCTTGGACGTTGTCTTCTTCGTGCTCTCGCGACCGTCCTCCTCTCGCTCATCGCTATCCTCTCCCGATGGCTCGCTCTCTTCTCCGCGTCCGCCGCGCTTGCACAGTTCAAACGCGCGCAGCTTGGCGTCGACCTCGCGCAAGAGCCGCTCGCGGTGGAGCAGCTCGTCGCTGTCGCCCGTCGTGCGCATCGACGCGAGCTTGTTGGCGCGGTGCTTTTTCAACAGCAAGTGGAACCGTGTGCGCACGGCCCGTGCGTCCTTGTCGCGCGGGAAGCACGGATACCCACCAAGCCGCTGCGCGAGCGCGTCCCACGCATCCATGACGCGCGCGGCCTGCCATGGCGTCGCAGCGCTCGCGGCGCGGAGTAGCAGCACGTCGTCCCCGCAGCTAAAGTGCTTGCTGTCGGCCATTGGCTTTTGATGTGGCTTTTCCTGGAGTGAAGATTGAAGAGCTGCTCGAGTCCTGAATCTCGCAAACTCGCCTTCTTGCCAGAGAGAGTGCGAGAGAGAGTGAGAGAAAGTGAGACCAAAGAGAGGCAAGAGAGAGGGAGAAAGAAGGGGCGACTGAGATATTTTTCGAAGTAAATTACCGTACTCGAGAAATATTCTATGGTTCCTCACTTTTGCGCCTTGTGTTTGTAAAAGTCACGAATCCATGTGCGGATATGGCGCTTCTCGGTCTCCCTCGCCTGCGTGAGCGACGGCGGATCCATGGGGTGCGTGAAGAAGAGGTCAACGTGGTGGGCGCCTCCGTCCACCAGGACTGCCACGACCGAGTCCGAGAGACTCGTGAGCACGCCCGTGCCCGAGAACGGATCGAAGTTGCCGTTGCTGAAGACAATATTGCTGGCCTGACGGAGGGCCTTGAGGCCGCCGTACTGGTTCACGGCCCAGCGTGGACGCACGTGGACGCCCCAGGTCTTCATACAATTGCTGTCGTCTTGAGAGACGCTCGAAGGCTGCGGTGGGAAGACGCCGTTCTCGCCGTTGTTGCTGAGCGGCATGTAGAGCTCAGCACACGCGAGGTAGCCCCAGAAATTGCCCTTGTCCACATCCTCCACGGCGCCCTTGGGATCCGGGGGGAAGAGACAGTGCGTCGTCTGCGTAGCATTGAAGTACACGCCCAGCGCGTCTCTGAGTCCCGCAAGAGCCGCCCGGTCGTCGTCACCAAAATCACCAGCGAGGCTCTCACAAGCGACGCGCATGGGGTATGCCGGGAGGTTTACGAGGCCTTCCATGATGTAGGATGACGGGTACGGGAAGTTGCCCATCGCGAGATTACCGAATACACCGGATACCGTATCGATGAGGATTTGGGCCTGCTCGCGCGACTGTAGTATCTGTGGGTCACACAGACGCAGTTCCTGTGCGATGGTCGCTCGGCCGTCAGGCGTCTCTCCGAGACGAGCCAGTGCCTCGATGGCCTTCTTGGTGTTGGCAGTGCAGTTAGCACTCGAGCCAGCTGCGGGCGTCATATCGAACACGACCGTGTTTTGGAATGCCTCGGCGTTCAGCGGGTTTTCAGGATCGGTCGTGGTGTGGAGAACCGGTGCGGACGCGGCGATGACGCCATCCACGACGTGCGGATACTTGAGGCGGAACCACGCACTGAGCATGCCGCCGTAGGAGCCACCAAAGCCAATCACGGGGACGTCAGCGTCCAGCTCACGCTTGAGGGCCTCAATCAGCACGGCGTAGTCAGCGAGCGCCTGTGCCGAGCCAAGAAACTGCATGTGGTCCGCCGCCGCGTCGCCAAACGGAACCGACTTGCCAAAGTACCGGTGCTCAGCAAACACCAGCAGCGCGTTGAACTCCTCAGCGTTTTCCCACATGAGGCCCGTATTGTTGAGGTACAGCAGCACGTCACCTTCGTTGCCGGTGTAGAAGAAGATGGTGCCGTTCTCCTTGTGGAAGAACTGCTGGCCGCACACAAAGTAGCGCTGCTGGTAGGTACCGTCGACGCTTGTGATAAACTGGTCCAGTGGTTGTGTGATCCAGCGCTCTTCGCAATACGGTAGCAGCTCACGGTGACCAAAATCATTTGCTGGGAACGCCACAGTCGGTGTGAACGCCGAGTTGCCTTCTTGCGGTGCAGAAGCCGAGGCCTTGGTTGGTGCATTGGAGAAATTGAGCGACGCGTTGAGCGAGACGACGGCCACCGTCGCCAGCGTGACAGCGACAGCCGCGGCGATCGCCCCGCGGCGCCGCCAGTCAGTCGACTGCGTCGCACCCGACAGCATTCGCGTGCGCTCGTCGGCCGTCATCGTGGGGCGCTCAAGGGTCTAGTTGACGAATAAGCTTTTTTTCCGAGAGGAGCCATTTCATCGATAGACCATCACTCTGCATTGGTACTTGACAACCATTGGCCAGGAGCTCCAGTTAAGAACCGAATTAGGCGTTCTGTAAAAGTGGTAGGTTCGTATCGAGGCACGAAGAGATCCATCACAAAGATGCTGAGGGGCATCGCGCGGCGCGCGGCGTCTGGCGGCGCCCGCCAGTGGCGCTGGCTGCTGAACGTTGGCTGACATCACTACCACTAGCAGCGCCAACGGAAAATACCGCTTCGGCACCGCCACCATCAAAGATTGCGCGCGAATTTGCGCTGCTGCCGCCAATGTTACGGGCATTCCAGGCGGGCTTGGGCCACTTTGTCGTGCCGTACGCCTTTGAGGTTCGTTTCTCGACTGCCGATCCGTCCAATCCCCCTGTTCGCGAGGCGGTTGGCCTCGTGAGTGACGTGCGCGAGATTCCATGGGCGGCCGCGCTGCCGGTGTGGGCGCCCACCCTGCGCTGGTACAAAATTGGTCGCTTGCTAAACAAGTTTGCAACGAGCGCGACACTTCAAGCCGAGCACCCAGAGGTCGCCGAGTCCCTGCGCGATATGGGTTTCCCACTCGGTGCGGCGTACCACAAACTCAAATGGGATACGCAGATCATGGCGGCACTACAAACGTATCACCATCTCCACGGCCAAACGAAAAACGAACGTACCCCGTGATTTCCGCGTACCGCGTGGCGATCCCGTGTGGCCCGTGGCCACGTGGGGGTTCAACCTCGGCACGTGTGTCGAGAATCTACCTTACGAAGCGCCGAAGTTCGACGTGGACCAGCTGGCCGACCTCGAGCGCGTGCGCTTTGACTTGTCGCCGGCCGACAATAGCAAGTCGAAGAAGACTGCGCGCAGTAAGAAACCCCGAACCATGGGAGAGGAAACACGAGCTGAGAAACAAACGAATTCCCATAATACCGTCGACGTACCGGTACTGCATGAGACCCCGATGCCACCAAGACCGTGGGAACTCAAGCATGGAGAGAATGAGTGCAGCAGGGAGCGTCAGTGGAGCGAGTACATTTTACCATTGCTCGAACTGTTTCGAGAAGTGCACGGCCACTGCGTCGTGTTTGACCGATTCGTCGTGCCGAGTGAGTCGCCGTGGCCGGCCAACGCGTGGGGGCTGAAGCTCGGTCGCTGCGTCGCGGGGATTCGCGACTTCGGAGACTATGCGCCACAGACCAAGCGAGATGCCGGACGACTGGAAGCCATCGGATTCCGAAGCCACGTGACACTGAATATTCTGCCGTCCCTCGAGGTCTTTCAACGGCTCCACGCCCACTTGGACGTACCCCTTGACTTTGTGGTCCCGTCGGAAGCCGTGGCCTGAGAGCGCGTGGGGACAGCCGCTGGGCCGAGCGATCGCCAGTGCCATCAAAGAGAGAGCGGATGCAGATCGCGACGAAGCATCCTCAAAGGAGATCGCCACATGATGCTGCAGTAGTGGTGGTCTCATCAGGTCCAGTATCAGTTATTAGTTTGACACTGTCTTCTGGCGGGAGAAAGTGGTCCTCGGGCACGGCAAATCAAGTTCAATTGGATCTTGAAGGCTGAGAAATCCTTCTGGTGCTTCTTCGCCGATGAGAGGGACATGTCAGAGTGATGGTGATCTCAGTTGATGCCCATCATCAACGCCCGAAGATCCACCGAGCCTCGGAATCGCACTCCCTCTCACTTCTCTCGTTCGCTATGGCCAGCGAGCGCTCACCAATCCTACCAACGCCACAGCGTGCGGCGCATCTTCGACGCCGCGCGACGTTCCTCGTCGCTGGCGCCGTTGCGCTAGTCGCACTCATCGCCCTCGTGCTGCGGATCGCATTCACCAAGTCCGCTTCATTGCCTGCGGCGATCGCCACGACTGGTTCCGCGTCGTTCTTCACACCAACAGTCTCGTTCCCCGCTGATGAGCTCGGCCGTCGCGAGCTGCTTCCGTTCTGCGAAGAGAAGTTCTTCATGCAGAATCTCAACCATTTTGTCGCCGATGGCGGTGGCGTGACCTTCGAGCAGCGCTACTTTGTGTGCGGCCAGCAGTTCTTCCACAAGGAGAACGGCACCATCTTCTTCTACGCCGGTAACGAAGGCGACGTGCTGCTGTACCTCAACAATACGGGCCTCATGTGGGAAAATGCCGAGGAGTTCAACGCGCTGCTGGTGTTTGCTGAGCACCGGTACTTTGGCAAGTCGGTTCCGTTTGGCGACGCGGCGGCGGACCACATGCAGTTTCTTGGCTCGGCACAGGCGCTCGCGGATTATGCTATGCTCATCCAGCACATCAAAGAAGACCTGGACGCCGACGTTCCAGTAATCGGGTTTGGTGGCTCCTACGGCGGCATGCTCGCGGCGTGGTTTCGCCTCAAGTACCCACACATCCTGGACGGTGCAATTGCAGCGTCGGCGCCGCTGCTGCACTTTCTAAATGATCCAGACCACCGGGTCGACACAGAGGCCTTCCAGCGGATCGTGACGTTCGACATGTCGCCTGCTGCGGGCGCCAGTGCGAACTGCGCACCGAATGTTCGCAAGGCCATGGCAGCACTGCTGCGGCTCAGCGAGACAGGTGAGGGCCGCCAGCTCATTGCCGACGAACTCCGACTCTGTAATCCGGAAAGACTCCGCGTCCAGCAGGACATACACGCGATCATTGATGCGACCAGCGACGTCTTTGGGAACCTCGCCATGGGCAACTACCCGTACCCGACCTCGTACATCATGGGCGGCGTGGTGAACCTGCCTGCGTACCCCATGCGAATCGCCTGTGAATTCCTCGCGACTGAGTCTGGCGACGACGACCGCTCCGTGCTCGCTGGGCTTCGTGGCGCCGTCGGCGTGTACTACAACGCGACACAGGACGCGTCGTGTCTGTACGACCAGGCCGTGATCGACGTCGACCTGAAAAACCTCGGCGAGTACATCAAGTGCTGGGAGCTGTACATGCCCGTGAGCAGCGATGGCGTCCACGACGTCGTCCCTCGGCAGCCGTACAACTTCACAGCAGACGATGCGCGGTGCGTGGAGACTTGGGGAATCCACTTGCGCCCAACATGGCCCGAGACCCAGTACGGCGGCGTCAAGGCGTTGCAGCAGGCGAGCAACATTGTGTTTAGCAACGGCAACTACGATCCGTGGTCGGGCACGAGTGTGCTGACAAACTTGTCCGAGTCGGTCGTGGCCGTCGTCATTGACGGTGGTGGCCACCACGTCGATCTCTTCTTCACGAACCCGCTGGACCCGCCGTCACTCACACAGGCGAGAGCAACCGAGAAGCAGCACATGCGCATGTGGATTCGCGAGTTTTACGATCACAAGGCCAGAGTGGATGCGTCCATCTGAGACTTTCGCGAACTGATCCGAGTAGGAAGAGATCCCGAGCCACACTCCAATACACTGCTCCTGACGAGACAGAGACCTCTTTCTCGTCACAGACTTCTCACTGGCATTTGCAGGGCGCTGAGCTCGGGGGGTCGCTGGCACGTGGACCGAAAGTGTTTGCGCTTTGACTGGGATGCTTCACTGTGAGGAGCTCCTCAAATCCAGCACCAAGAATCTGTTCTTGGAGCAACCTTCGTGCAACATTACGACTCGAGATTCCGTCATCCAGGTCAAAGAACCGTTCTCCGCCATGCGTTCCTGGGATTCGTTCGAATCGGCCAAGCCACGATATTGCAGTATCTACATGGTGCGCGCCGCCGACATGCGTGCTGGCTGGACGCCATTCACCCGTGTCCAGTGTTCTCTTAGAACGGTTCCCCCGAAAACCGTTCTTTGGACACGCGAAGTTTGGTGCTTGGAGGCGCATCCCCACCAGCTGGCGGGACCCAAGCAGACTTGGGAACGCGTCAACACGAAAAAACCTCGTTGGGCAACAATGCACCTCATTGTAATTTACGGTTAGAAAGGATCACGTATCGTTTCTATTCTCCCAATTCCACCTAACTCCTGTTGTTCCGTCGACGTATCTTACCCGTAAATTACCTTGTGCTGCTTGGAGATTGCGCATTGGCTCGTTTTCGCTCGGGCTCACTTCAGGATTGGCTCAAAAATTCCATTTCCAGCAGATTGTCAGCCTCTCCATTTTCGAGCGGCGCCCCTCGTTTTCCACTGAGCAGCTCCGCTCCTCCAACTACCCACCTTCCATTCGCGGATTTGCGCTCAGCCTCTCAAGTCCCCCCTCCTCCTTCTCTCCTCTCTTCATCCATCATGGCTGCGATCCGCCAGACCTCGGTTCTGCTCAAGCACGCGCGCGCCATGAGCTCGAGCTCGCGCCAGTTCTTCGTGGGCGGCAACTGGAAGTGCAACGGCTCCATCGCGCAGGCCTCGGAGCTCGTCAACATGCTCAACACGGCCAAGATCCCGTCGGGCGTCGAAGTCGTGGTCGCGCCCTCGGCGCTCCACGCGGCCGATGTCAAGAAGTCGCTCCGCAGCGATGTGCGCGTGAGTGGCCAGGACGTGTGGTCCCAGGGCAACGGCGCCTTCACGGGCGAGACGTCGGCCGAGATGCTCACGGACATTGGCGCCGAGTACACGCTCGTGGGCCACAGCGAGCGCCGCGAAAAGGGCGAGTCGAACGAGGTCGTGGCCAAGAAGGCGGCGTACGCGCTGGCCAAGGGGCTCGGTGTCATTGCCTGCATTGGCGAGACCAAGGCCCACCGCGAAGCCGGCAAGACGCTCGCGGTCGTGACCGAACAGCTCGATGCGTACGCTGCGCACATTAAGGACTGGACCAAGGTCGTGATCGCGTACGAACCGGTGTGGGCCATTGGCACGGGCCTCACGGCGTCGCCCGAGCAGGCCCAGGAGGTCCACGCGGGCATCCGCAAGTGGCTCGAGACCAAGGTGAGCAAGCACGCGGCGCAGACGACGCGTGTGATCTACGGCGGCTCGGTCACGGCCGGCAACGCCACGGAACTCTCGCAGAAGCAGGACATTGACGGCTTCCTCGTGGGCGGCGCGTCGCTCAAGCCCGACTTCCTGCAGATCATCAACTGCCAGAACCCGACCGCGAACGTCGGTGGCGCCGTGAACGTTGCGATCAACGGCTTTGGCCGCATCGGTCGCCTCGTGCTGCGCGCGGCGCAGAAGAACCCGTTGATCAACATTGTCGCGATCAACGACCCGTTCATTCCTACCCACTACATGGAGTACATGCTGCGGTACGACACGGTGCACGGCGTCTTTGACGGTACGGTCTCGCACGACGACGAGCACCTCATTGTCAATGGCAAGAAGGTGCGCGTGTTTAACGAGATGCAGCCCGGCAACATCAAGTGGGGCGAGGCCCAGGCGCAGTACGTGGTCGAGTCCACGGGTGTGTTCACGACGACGGAAAAGGCCTCGGCGCATATGCAGAACGGTGTGGAAAAGGTCGTGATCTCGGCGCCGTCGGCCGATGCACCCATGTTCGTCATGGGCGTCAACGAAGACGCGTACAAGCCGAGCATGCACGTCGTGTCGAACGCGTCGTGCACGACCAACTGTCTTGCACCGCTTGCCAAGGTCGTGAACGATCAGTTTGGCTTGAAGGAAGGTCTGATGACGACGGTCCACGCCGTCACGGCCACGCAGCTCACGGTCGATGGACCGTCCAAGAAGGACTGGCGTGGCGGCCGCGGCGCGTGCTTCAACATCATCCCGAGCTCGACTGGCGCCGCCAAGGCCGTGGGCAAGGTCATTCCCGAGCTGAACGGCAAGCTCACGGGCATGTCGTTCCGCGTGCCGACCGCCGACGTCTCGGTCGTGGATCTCACGTGCCGCCTCAACAAGAAGGCATCGTACGATGAGATCAAGCAGGCCATCAAGTCGGCCAGCGAGAACGAGCTCCGGGGCATTCTCGGCTACACGGACGAGCTCGTGGTCTCGAGCGACTTTATCGGCGACGCGCGGTCGTCCATCTTTGACGCCCAGGCCGGCATCGCGCTCACGGACGACTTTGTCAAGCTCGTGTCGTGGTACGACAACGAGTGGGGCTACTCGAACCGTGTCATCGACCTCATCGAGCACATGGTCAAGAGCGAATAAACGGAGACCAAACCCAGCGAAGCGGATCCTCTCGTCGGAGACTTCCTTCCCCCTCTTCTACCATATTCATGGGATTTGTCTGTCCATACAGTACACAACGCACCTTTCGAATACAAAACCGATCAAACAAAGAGTGTCATTACTAGTGTAGTATTGATGTACTGTGGTTTGATGGAGATTCGTCCATGCACGGGTGTCATGGAGAGGGCCTACTGTAGAGTTTCTATGCAAAGAGAGACTGCCAGTCTACGAGTCTCCTCTACTAGTAGTTGACGCCGGCGACGTTGGCGTCAGGGCTCACGGGCAACGTATCGTGGAAGCGCTTAAAGTCGATCACGGCGCCGCCCGTGGTCGGGTCCACGTCGACGCAGTTGGCAAAGCGGTGGTCAAACTTGACGTCCTCGAGCTTGAACGAGTGGCGCACTTGGATGGTCGCCGACGTCACGGCGTCAATGCCCTCGACCAGCACGACAATCTCCATCTACACGAGTTTCCACAACAGGGGTGAGTGAGAGGCCATCCAATAGATCCTTCCATCCTGCCTATCGTCACGCACCTGGGATTCCTGCCAGTACTTCTTGATGTCTTCCAGCTGGGCCTCGTGGGAGACTTCCTTCGTCTGCGGCTGATCGTCCATCGTACAGCGGCACTTGTTGCAGAGCTGCGCGCGCGGCACGTCGACGAGGTTGTCGCGGTCGCCATTGTCGGCGTCGGCCTGGCGCGCAATGACCTCGGGGAACATGTACTCCGTTGCGGGGTTGTGGTGGAAGCCGCACGCCGAGCTGTTCTTGGGGCGAAGCAGCGGGCTCCACCTGTCGAGTCGGTGGACGACGACCGACGGCAGCGCCAGCAGCATCATACCGTTGATCTCGTCGTCCGGGTGCTGGATGCGCATCGGGTACGACTGGAAATAGTAGTGCTGCCCGTACTCGACGTCGTGACGGACCGCGTACATGCGAACGTGGGCCTCGACGAGCTGGTGCTTGCGCATCTCACACGCTTGAAACATAAAGTAGAGGTTCCCGCGTACGCGGCGTACGACCGCCGTGGCGCTCAGCACGATCGTGTTGGCACGCGACTGCGCGCGCGCGACGCGCTGGAAGATGACGCCAATCGTGATCGCGTTGAGCAGGATCGCAATGAGCGACTGGAGCGTAATGATCACTTGCATGTTGACACACTCGCCAAAGAAGACATCGCCGCCGTTCGTGCCAAAGCCAATGGTAAACATGGTCGAGACGGAGAAGCCAAAGCCGTCGAGGTGCGTCTTGACGCCCGTCTTGCACTTCTCCGAATCGGGCACCATGTAGAGGAGCCCAAAAATGAACAGCGTGATGAGGTACTGTATGAAGACACCATTGTGAACGATGAGGAGACACGACAGAGAGGCACACACTGAAAGACCAGACGTACCAAGGACATGAGAATGCCCACGACCTTGCTCAGCCGCATGTTGACGAGCGTGTGGAACGGGTCTTGGAGGTAGAGCTTCCAGTAGTGGTCCACTTTCTGGCGCTTGATACTAACAGCACACAAGAGAGCTCCCGTGAATATGGATCTGCACACATACGCCCTAAATCACCACCCTTACTTCCATCGGCCCTTGGAGCGGTCGTAGACCGGGTCGCGGTCCATGATGCGCGTCGTGGCCATGGGCATCGTCACGGCCTTGGCGCCCGGGGCGTTCGGCGGCTCATAGGAGGAGGAGCTCCGCGTCGCGGCCACGTGGCGCTGAATGAGCGGCGACTGGACGCCGGCGCCGCCGTTTCCGGACGCGCTCGAGCGGCGAGGGGCAGCGTCATCGTGGAGCGCGTAGGCCGGACCGTCATCCATCATGGGCGCCTTCATTCGCGAGGAGAGAGAGAGGGGAGGAGCGGTCGCCGGGATGGATGTCCAATTGAGACTGTGGGTTAGCCGACGCATGCGGGAGAAAAGTCGACAACGATCCGACGAGCAACATAAACGAAACATAGTCGTGGATTAACGTGACATGAAGCAACTGAAAAGCAACTTAAACGCAACGGAAGCACGAGTAGACATGCAACCATACACGACCGTCCCATCCCTCAAGCACCGGGGCCACCTCGGATCTCTTGACGCCAAATCAAAACAGATATGTGTAGCTACAAGCGGCGGCAATCCAAGATCATGCACGGGCGTGCGTGGTGCGCGACACGCGGCCACACGTCGCGGACAAGTTTACGCTCGAAGGAGGTCCCCAAAGTCGCCAAGGTGGAGTATAGGACTCATCCATCTGACCACTGACTATATTTCATCCAGTTCATTGGGTGCTGACCAACAGCGGAACGGCACGATCCTCGAAGGTGTCGAGCACGGCGTTCGCGATATCCTGATTAATACTTGGCTGTCTCTGCGCAGTGAGGCTCCAAGACGCATGCTGATGACGTGCACTTGAAGGTATGTAGCGTCGCTTTAGGATTGCTCTCCCAATTTTAGCCAATCCAAGGAACGTGAGCCGATTTTAGACCAATCAAAGGGACAGCCAGATGAATCAAATACCGTAAAATGGATGATTAACCGCAAATCGCGTAGCCCGTTGGTCGGCTCATGATGGAGCATCACAGCAGGGACCGCGATTCGTGTCAGCAGAACCACCGACGTAGAGGATCTAAGCATCCCAATCAGCGCGTTCAGAGCAACTGTGGTTGAATGGTTCTGCAGAGCGCATCGTTTGCACTGAGGTGCATGTTGAAAATGGACGTCGCCCCTTTGGTGTTCTTTCTTCACAATGGAGTCGGACTCGTTCGGTACAGTACACGCAGCTCCACTGTTTCATCGATCCAACGACAGAAGATATCACAGTCCAGAAAAGAGAGCTGCAGTTGGGAACGAAGAGATCTTTTTCTCGATTTCAATATCGTTCATTCAGTATGTAGGCTCTCAAAATACAACAAAATACTTAATTAGCGTGAAGAGATGTGGTTTCTGTACCCAAGAGTCACAAGTTCAAGCTGCACCCATGGCTCTCATTCTTCCACCCATGCGATCTTTTCCGCAGTAGCCAGATATGAAGACATGAAAAGGGTCCAGTGGAAGATGCCGCATTTTCGGGGAAGCGCACTGGGCGTGCTTCCCCGAAAATGCGCGACGCCGTGGCCCACAGGTCGCTGTCGAAGGAAAGAAACCCAGCGCTGTGTTTTCTCGTTTCGTGCGGGTACCTAATACTCCCCACGCCCAAGCCCGCATCAAGACTTGAAGGTCTCATGGTGCGTCCAGCGACCTCAAGAACTTCCACATCAGCTGCCACTTCCTACCGGCAACGCAAGCCTTTTTTATCACCTCTTTTGCGGCCTTGAATTTCGCCAGTAACTTAAATAAGTTTATCCAGTTTTTTCAGCTCTCTGAGTTCCAGACAACCCTTTGCACATCTACTACTATAACGATATTCCCTCAACCTCAGAAAACCGGTATTTCGTACCGGTTTCTTCGCACGTGTGGCTGTGAGTCACGAAGCGACACGGACTGCAAGTGCAACTCTCGCCAGCGAGTCGGAGAGGAGGAGGGACTCGGCCTTGCTATGCAGCAGCGCTCTCTCGCGACATTGCTCCGTGTGCGTGGCAGTGCCACTGGATCAGGATCAGGCTCAGCAGCCACGGTCTGTTGGTGGTTCTAGAACGTTTGCCTCCTGCTCCTCTCCTGCCCAGCCTCAGGCATCGTGCCAATCCGAGCTTTTTGTAGCCGTTCGAAAAAAACAGCAATTTTTTGCATCACTGCCATCGTCATCCCTTCTCCTCCTCTCGTCCCCTCCCCTCCTCTCCTCTCCTCTCCTCTCCGTGTCAGCCTTCCACACAGCCTCACTCTCGATTCCGCAGACTGCCTCCTACTTCCGCTAACCCCCCTGGACTAATATGGAGTCGGTGGCGGCACGCGTCGTGGGCTTTCAGGGGCGCTCGCCCGTGACCTACCGTACGGAGGTTGCGCTCAGTGAGACCGTGTCGTACTCGCTCGCGATCCGGTACTCGACGTTCCACGCGGCGTACGCCAGGCTCGTGGCGCGCGACAGCAGCTTTGTCTTTGCGTTCCCCAAGAAGGGCGGCTTCTGGTCGTCGCCGTCGCCCGAGGAGCGCCAGCCGCAGCTCGATGCGTTTCTCGTGGCGGCGCTTGCGCACCTCGCGCAGCGCGCGTTCCCCAAGGCGCTGTGCACCGTGATGGCAGAGCTGCTCGAGATCGCGGCGCATACGCCAGTAGTGGCAGCCGTGGCAGCGGAGGAGGTTGCGCAGCAGAAGCAGGAGGATGAGCACGACGACACCGCCGGCTCGGAGACCTCCGAGTCGAGCGTCGAGGAGCCCGCGGCCGAGCCGATCGCGCAGCTCGTGGAGGCGCAGAAGAGCGACGAGACGGCGGCGCCGGTGGAGGAGAAGGCGGCTGCGATTGAGGCAACGCCCGTGGCGGTTGTGACGGAGGAGAAGGTCTCTGTGGTCGTGGAGGAGGTCACGAAGGAGGCAGTGGTTGTGGAGGAGACCAAGGTGGAGACGGCGGCTGTTGTGGAGGAGGTCAAGGTGGAGACGGTGACTGTTGAGGAGGTCAAAGCGGAGTCGACAGTTGTGGTGGAGGAGATCATAACCGCAGCGACGGCAGCTGTGGTGGAGGCAGTCACGAAGACGACCGCCGTGGAGGAGATTGCTATCGTGGAGGAGACCGCCACCGTGGAGGAGACCGCCACCGCGGAGGAAACTACCACCGTGGAGGAGACCACCTCCGTGGAGGAGACAACCACTGTGGAGGAGACCACCGCCGTTG
>JAADXL010000523.1:0-23880 GCA_023337755.1 Pythium aristosporum | reverse complement strand
TCTCTCTCTCTCTCTCTCTCGTGTCCGGCACGGAGAGATCAACCGGTACGAGTAATCGGTACACAAGAGGAGGCAGAATGATTGCTTCAACACCATCGGCAGTTTTGTGATCGTGTATTACGCAGATTAGCCACATGCCACGTGGTGGAGCTGCGAGGCGAGTGGGAACAAGGCGTACGCAGACTTGGTGACTGCATTCTTGTCCTGATATCCAGCGAACGATGCCAAGTTGGGGGTTCGTTTGTAGTTGAATGACCCCCCCTTGGGGGAACAGAGGTGGCTACATCATGAAGCTGCCGTTCACCATTGATCCAAGAGGATCCGCTGGATTCAGTGGGCGTCGTGTGTTCTGATATTCTCCATGTGAGCCACCGGTTGCCGACGGCTTGAAGCAGTAGGCGTGTGGTCATCCATGCTGCACCTCGGCAGACGCATGTGAGTCCCCGGGACGGACGCGCAGAAAGCGACCAAGCTGCAGTCCACTTTTTGTCGTCTCTTTCTTCTGTTGCAGTGGATTGGAATGTTTCTTCTGTGTCGTAGCGAGTTCGGTCTCCCAATGCCTCGCTGTCTTATCTTGACTCGAGCGAGTGCTGTCCGCCTAAGCAGTCGAGCTCACGTGGGCGCCGCGGCTGCAGTGCGTGGCTCGTGGCCACAGCCTCGGGACTCGGCAGCATCGTGTGCCCCACCTTTTTGCTGAGGTAGACCAGGGGCACTTTGAAAATGTCGGCGAGCTGAACTTGCAGCCACGCTGAGAGCGTGACGGAGAGGATGATCCGCATGCGCAGCTTCTCGGACTTGTACGTGTACGCGCCGTCGCTCAGCAGCCGCGTGGATAGCACTGCGCTCACGGGGATCGCGGCCGCCGCGACCAGCAGCCACAGCACGTGGGCACACCAGTCGAGTTTCGAGTCGGGAGTCCCGAGGTTCTGCGCATAACTGCCCACAAACTTGACGCACTGAGTGACAACGAACGCGATCGCCGACGAGACTTTGGAAATGCTGCCGATGATCGGGCGTAGGGACACGCGCGAGTTGGCAGCCACGACTTGCGAGCTGCAGCTCTTGATAATGGACGTGGTCGTGCGGCCGTGGCCGCCCACCGCTGTCGCCATCGTCGAGCTGTCGCTGGTGGTCATCACCGTCGAGCTAGCGACGCTGTCGGCCACCACAGCCTCCGTGAGGCTGCGCCCAGCAGCCGACAAGGACGGATAACAGAGATTACCATCGGCGAACGTAGAGCAGACCGTCGTGTCAAACTCGAGCGTGCCAAAGAAGAAACTGATCGAGGCTGTCACGAGTAGCGACGACATGAGTCGAAGGAGCCGGAGCGAGAGCCGCCGTCGCGGTCGCTCGTAACGCGAGCAGCTCCAAAAACAGTCGAGCAGTTGGCATTCCGTGACCCAGTACTCGCTGAGCCGACGCGTGCGCTTGCTGTCCATGGTGAGCAGTGAGCCGAACACTTTCACGTGCGCGAACCGATAGCCGCGCACTATGAGGCTCTGTTTTGTGCCTGCCGCGCCCGTCAACTTCTCAGTGGTGTCCGTGCGCACGGTCTGGCAGTGAGCCACGACCCAGAGCAAGCCATACACGGCCAGACTCGCAGCGATGAACACCGCACTGATCCCGAAATATGCGTAGGTCGACCACGTTGGCGCCTCGACGCTTGCGTTTTCCTCGGTACAGCTGATGCAGTGGCAACCGGACGCCGCCAAAGCACTGCGTGCGTTCTCGCGAGTGTCCGCGAAGCCGCTGGTCACGTTTGAGCGGCCATCGGCCTTCAGCGAGCCGATGGAATAAATGACGCCAGTGAGTACCAGCGAGAGCACTGCTGCTGGCTGCTGCATGGAAGGAGAGTGTCGAATGGTGCGATGCGGAAGGAACGCGTTCGCTTGAAGGGGTGGGAAAACGTGAGCGTCTGAGATGCTGCGTGGGTGCGTGTAAGAGATTTACAGACGCAAGAAGGAAGGCAATGGCGCCGATAAGAGTTGAAAGAAGGTTCTCATCACGGATCCCACATAGTTTCGGAGAAGCCACTTCCCTCAAAAATAGGCGACGAAGAACTTTGTTCCGAAGTCGCTTCTCGCGCCCGTACAGTATGACCCTTCGTCAAATTCGCACTTAAAAGGAGCGCCATTTACTACATATCAGTAAAATGTCTTACTTATAGCTCGTTGATTGGCACAGAATGTGAGGTCTGTTAATTGGTTCCGTAGTACATGGAATAAGTCAAAATACTGATATACTGACTTCGCAATCGGTATCCTTGTGGGTTCATGCGCAAGAATAGAATCCTCGAGTGTGCAGATCCGGCCCTTCGGTACGTCCTATCCTAGCGTCGTGGGTCGTGGTGAGGTTATGGTGTCGATCTTGCGTTCCTTGCCGTCATCGTCGATCGCGAAGAACTGTGGCATGGGCTTGTCATTGTCGCTGTGGTCTCCCGCCGCAGCGTCATGGTACTTGTTGGGCGCCGCCAGCTCCAGTGGCATGGGCTCCACGGTCTGCTTCTTGGCCTGAGCGTTCGGGTTTGGAAGACACTTGCTCAGCGAGTTCTTGATAGCATACACGAATGGCCCTTTGGCGAGGTCGGCCGCCTGGTCCTTGATCCACGTTGACAGCGTGATCGACACGACCAGCCGCACTCGAAGCGCAGTGTCCTTGTGGTCGTACGCACTTGGACTCAGCAATTGGGAGGACACGGCGTAGCACACGGGAAACGCCGCGAGCGCCACGAGCAGCCACAGCACGTGTGAGATCAGATCGAGCTTGGTCTTACACTTGCCGACGCTCTGCGCGTAGCTGCCAACGAACTTGACGCATTGCGTCGAGATGAACGCGATGATGGACGCTGCTGAGCTAAGCGAGTCGAGGTCGAGAATGGCCGGACCTTCCTCACAGACCGTCGAGATCACGGCCGACTGGGTGTTGCTTCCACCCGAGGAGCAGTATGAGACGCTGCTACGCGTCTCACACGGGAGTGAGCCAAACTCCAGCGAGCCAAACATCATACCGAGTGACGCGCCGACCGAGAGCGACGCCAGAAGTCGCATGGCACGCATGTAGAACGGTCGCCAGTCGTCCTCACCTCCTGAGCGTTGCGTGCAGCACCAGAAGCAGTCGAGCAGCTCGCAACCAGCGATCCAGCACTCGCAAAACGAGCGCCTCTGTGTGCCGTCCGATTTGTAGAGCGCGCCAAACGCCAACTCGTAGATGTACACGTACGCACGCATCGAGCGGCTTTTCTCGGGCCTGTCATCGGCATCTTTGTCGATGTCGTCTTTGATTACGCGCATGAAGCGAGCGAGCACGCGTAGCGCACCGTACACAAGAAAGCTCACAGCGAGAAACACGATACCGATCGAGATGTAGGCGCGGAATAACGACGTCGTCGCTGTGGGCTGGGTACTCAAGGGCTTGTAGCTGCCACTGCACACGGTCGTGCTGTTGCACTGGTACGAGCCGATGCTGTCCACTTCGCCGCAGCTGAAGCAATCACATTGAGAAGAGAAGGCATGGGAGTTCTCATACGTGCAACGGAAGTTGCTGGGCACAAATGGGCAGGCGTTTTGAGCCAGCGTCGACGTGATTAATGCCGCAGCGGAAGCGGCAGCACTGACTGCGCGCGTGACACAACTTGGAGCAACCATTCACGCAAGAGCAAGTAGACCCAGGCTGTGTGGAGTGGCGTCGATCCAGGTCTTGTGACCAAGCCAGCGGGGGGAGACACGGAGAACGCCAGCGTGAACTGTGTCACGCAGGCATGCCGCGCCTAAATTGGGAAAACAATCGGGTTTGCAAGAGAAAGTAAGATTAGCTTTCTACGACTGGGAGCGTATCTTGCCATCCGCGGACAGGATCCGAGGGCCTCTGCTTCGACTCGTTCCAAAAAGCCGTTATGTTGTCGCCTCAATGAGGGAAAGGTATCAGGGATCCTCATACCTTCCTCTCAGCAGAGCTGCCTCAAGGTGTGTGCGACTTGTGGGTGCGACTGGAGCAGCCGCAGACAATGCATACGTCCTGAGTCAGTACTGTGAATACTCTTGTTTGTACCTAGGTTCGGGCAGTGTGGACAGCGTGGCAAGGCCAGTGTCGGACGTAAACTCTGGTGGCCACTCGGCGAGGACCACGTCGCGTCAGCATCTTCACAGATTCGTCATCTTGACGAGTGGTCGTCGCCAAGATACAGTAATCTCCGGTAGCGACCGTACGTCGACTGACGACTCAAGGGCTAAGTCGGTGGGTGATACGGGGAGCAGCTCCCAGTAGCTTCAACGTCAGCAAACTCTGTGATTCAGTAAAAGGAGGAAACAACGTAAACTGGCGCGACCACTTTGCCATCACCCTTCCGCATAAACTCGTGCGCAGAGAACTACTGTACAGCCGCTCCATGAACGGTCGCTTCAACGTGAAGAAGCCAAAACCCCGACCACAGCGAAACCTTATGAAATCGATTTGCTCCGATAATTACTAGATTAGATTTTACTTTGGTGTGCATTTAACGCCAAGAGCTTGCTCAGCGTCCAAAAACCTGTGCTTTCTCATAAATATCATAGTGTCACTGTGCGCAGGGTTGATTGATTTGGACTCGGGGTTCGATAGCAGTTGTATGCCGTCAGGAGGACCAAGCGCCTTTTCACATATGCCGGACCGTAAACGTACCCGGCCACACCGAAGAGGGCCAACAGCATAAACGTTGCCCCTCCCAGATCCCGGTCTAGTTTGCTCACTCTGTCCTGAGCTCTCGCGAAGCCTTTGTCGTCTGCAGTATCTCCTAGGAAGCGCTTCAGTGGGGCTAGCATCCCAACGCGCATTTGCAAACGTGCCTTCTCCGACTCATTTCCCTCTATCCTCCTCAGTCCCTCTCCGCGTCAATCAACAAAATGATCTCTCCGACCACTGGCTACAAGCTGTTCACGCCGCACAAGCTCAGCGAAGGCCTCGAACTCCAGAACCGCGTCGTCTTTGCACCGCTCACGCGTGCGCGCGCCAGTCCGACTGGTGAAGTGTCCGAGATCAATGAGATCTACTATGAGCAGCGCGCCAGCGCTGGGCTGATCATCACCGAGGCCACGAGCATCAGTCCGACGGCCCATGGCTGGTACTGTGCGCCGCAAATGCACACGGAGCAGCACATGGAGGCCTGGAAGCGTGTGGTGGATCGCGTCCACACCAAGGGTGGCAAGATCTTTCTTCAGCTCTGGCACTGTGGTCGCCTGGGACTCGCCAAGCTCAGTCCTACGAATGAGCTCGTGTCAGCATCGGCGATCGGCCTGCCCGGCGGACGCCTTCGCGATCCGGATGGAATAACTCACCACCCGTTTAGCGTGCCGCGTGCGCTCGCGACCGACGAAGTCGCCGGCGTAGTTGAAGACTTTCGCAAGTCGGCCATGCTCGCCAAGCGCGCGGGCTTTGACGGCATCGAAATCCACGGTGCGAACGGGTACTTGCTGGACCAGTTTCTCCAGTCGTGCAGCAACAAGCGCACCGACAAGTACGGCGGATCGATCGAGAACCGCGCGAGGTTTTTGCTCGAGCTGCTCGAGGCGCTGAAGTTGGTGTACCCTGCGAACCATATCGGGGTCCGTCTTTCACCAAACGGTGGATTTGCCGGCATGGGCAGTGCGGACAATTACGACCAGTTTATGTACATCATGGAAGAGCTGAGCAAACACAAGCTCGCGTACGTAGCGATCCTTGATGGTGCCGGCTTTGGGTACCACGACAAGGACCGTCTCGTCACGGCGTTCGACGCCAAGATGGCCTTCAAGGGGACGATTATTGTGAACGGCGACTACACGCGCGACGTGGGAGAAGGCACGCTGCGCAGTGGCGCTGCTGATCTCATATCGTACGGGCGTCCGTACATTGCCAACCCGGACCTCGTCGAGCGCTTCCAGAACGACTGGCCGCTCAGCCCGCTGCCGGAGATCGAGTCCTGGAAGAACACCTCGTGGGGCGCCAAGGGCCTCATCACCTGGCCCACGTACGGAACGCCCGTGCCCAACTGACCACCCGTTATGGCAACAGCCCTCGAAACATTGCGTAGGACTCTCGATGATTCCGGATTCTAGCCAATCTGAGTGGTACTGAGACGGCGAGGTCATACACTTTCCAAGTGAGAGGCAATGCTTACTCCTTTTGTTTTGCCCCTACGTTTAAGAAGTAGTCCAAGCTCTTGCTTCCGAATGACTTGGTTAGATTCCTGGATTGAAATTGGGTCAACTGGCGATCGTATCCGTGTTCCGCTTCGTCCACGCGAGGTGAAGATCTGCATGATGCGGTGGCCCGATGGTGGAATCAATCTTCGCGACAGGAAGTCCCAGAGGGGACGTTGAGGCAAATGGTGATCCAGAAACAAATACCCAGCCCAAAAAAAAAAGACTGCAGCCGATCTGGCCCATGTTCACTAGGGTGTGGGAACGGCGTCGACGGATACCTCGAGCATTCTCAAGCAAGGTCAGGAGACACCTTGGGCTTTTGCTCCTCACGTTTTTGCGATCTTCGTTCAGGGCAATAGTATCTGAGTTTTCATTAACACCAGTTCTGATTGGCTAGAATGAAAGTGAGTATCAGAACCAGATCCGATTCCCATCAGCAACTTCACTTCCGGCGGGAACCTCGCGATGGGAGGAAACGTGCAGGACGATCGCGATCGCCTCCGGCTTCATGGAGTGTGCTCTAGCGGTTCCCTCGCGGATCTGAAGGAACTAGTCTCTCTAGGATACGATGCGCATGCGATAGACGCGGTAGGTCTCGAAAACCGCGGTCCCCAAGCCCCCAAACTGCTGTCGCCAAAACTGATTTTGTGGTTGGTAAACTATGTAGAATGGGCAGAGTCTTGTCCACGTAGCTGTGGCCAGCGCGAGCTTGGATATGGCCCGATATCTAGTTGAAGAGCTTGGCCTGAGTGTCGTGGTGGTTGATTCGGTGTGTCGCCAAGTGATCTTCTGCGGAACGTTGGTATTGAAGGTGACGATACGCCGCATATGCTAGCGTCGCGAGTCGCCCATGCACGTTGCTGCACGACGAGGTGATATCCAAGTGATCGAGTACTTGGTGAGTAAGGGCGCAGACAAAGCGCCGCGGTTGCAGTGTCCGAATCGCTCGCCTTGGGGCAACTCTTCACAAAAGTTTGACAGTGTAAGGATTGTATGGGAGGCTTTTCCAGTGCTGCGATTGCTCTTCTAACCACAACGGGTGTACACTTACCACAGTGTCCAGAAGATCTTCTGGTCGTGGCCGCGCGCCACGCAAGTCTGGAGACGGCCCGGTGGCTGGTCCACCACGGCTTCCCCATTGATCCGAACAATATCCACCAGCGTCCATTGCTGGAGATTGCCATTAGGAAAGGAGACGTGGACATGGTTGATCTCATTTCACGCAGCGGAGGCGACCTGCTCGCCACAGACTCGGTACGTTCCGGCTATCGACGTCGGTAATATGATAGAGAGGCTGATGATTCCCAAACAGACTGGAGTCTCCATGATGTGCCTAGCGGCCAAACACGGGGGCTTGAAGATGGTCGAGTACTTCATCAACAAGGGCGTGTGGGAGGTGCGTGGTGGGTTTTTGTTGGTATATCAGGCCAGTATCAATGAACCATATCGTGTTACTGCAGGATGGCTTTTTGCTCCTGCGTGCCGCGGTCGAAGGTAGCCAGCTTGACGTGGTCCAGTATTTGGCCGCGATGCGAGTGAATCTCCACACGACTGACCGAGTGTCGGGAAAGAACTTACTGCGTGTTGCTGTGGAGCGAGCTTCGATGGACATGATCAAGTATCTTGTCAGCAAGGACGTCGATTCATCAGGGACGACCAGTGATGGAAAAACACTTCTCCATGCGGCCATTGAACGGGGCGAGGTGGGGATTGTCAAGTACATCCTATAATTGCGTTCCGACTTCGAAGCGATTCCCAAGGTATGGTTGTGGAACTCGTGATGAACGGCCTGACTATGTTTATAACCATGGTTATGTTTCATTGCGAGTAGGATGCGTTTTCATCCTTCTTAGCCGTGCGCAGTGGAAACGTGGAGACTGTTGAGTTCGTGCTCGACTGTGGTGCGCCACTCACATACGTCGGCGAGGTGAGGTTATTCAGTTCCTGTAAGACAATGATACGATCCACTCATCAGATCGTGTTTCCAGAATGGCTATTCACTCGCCCATCTTGCCGTTTGGCGAGACAGCCTACCTCTCCTCGAGAGGTAGGCTGTCTCGCTGTTTTAGAACATCGAGGACTCGACCTCCCAGAGTGTGATTCGGTGAGAACTGGATACCCCGCCAGAGTTTGAGTACTCCCAATGACTGAGCTCGATTATTTGAGCAGCTACAGAAGCCACTTCTCCGCGTTGCAGTTGGACACGCAAGCGTCGATGTGATCAAATACCTGATCGCCAAGGGCATCGACCTACTCGAGACAGACAAGGTACGGTACTAGGCGAACGTGGGATACCAATCCTTTTGGTCTCTCCTGCTAATACCAGCAATCCGAATCAGAGCGGGAAAGCGTATCACGTGCTTGCTCCAGACCAGCACGACCTTGCAGAAGACGAATTCATTGCTATAGCGGGGGCCGTCAAGGTGGAACATACTGTGAGTTTTTACCTTCTGGGAACACGACCTCTCGCTTCTCTGACTGACAGCTTCATCCAGTGCTTAAAGAAGTTTGGGCTCTTACACGCGTCTGTGCAGCGTGGTGAAGTCGAAGTCATTGACTACCTCGTGGATGAGGGGCTTGACGTCCACGCAGTCGATAAGGTTGGTTGGCAAGTCTTCCAAAGGCTACTAGCACTCGATAACTGAGATTTCCCTCTTTTCGTCGGTAGAGAGGAAGAGGCCTCTTGCATATTGCTGTGGAGGCCAACCTCGACATCGTGAAAGCCGTGCTCAAGCTTGGAGCCAACCCCAACGATGTTGACTTGGTGCGATGAAACTCTTTGCAGCTGTGACCTCGAACTCAAATGCTGACGGCTCGTGTGTGACAGAGAGGGTTATCAGTTCTTTACTATGCGGTTCAAGCTGGAAGAAAAGACGTTGTCGAATGTCTCGTTTTAAATGGTGTCAGCGTTTTCGACCAAAGCACGGTATGTGCTTTCAGTATGCCTCGTGTAGAGTGACACTTATCATCGTCGGCCTCGATAGAACGCTCCTTCACTACTTGCGATCGCCGTGAAGCAACGGCATCTTCACGTGGCGGCGTACCTTCTGGAGAAGGGACTGCCACTGGATGCAACAAACGAGGTGTGTGGTGACGATACGTGGACTGCGTTGTCGGGTGCATTTGACCAGCTCATGTTTTCGTTTTCTCTGTCAGCGAGGAGAGAGCTTACTTCACATTGCGGTCGCAAGCGGCAATAAAGAGATGGTGGAACTGTTGCTTGACAATGGGGCCACAAGGGAAGGCAGTGAGGACAACCACGCAAGCACTTCTCCCCTTCTGCACCTTGCGGTCGCAAATCAAGACTTGCCTCTGCTCGACTGCTTGATCGACCGCGGTTTTGATATCCACGGCGTGGATGGCGACGGCAACACTGCGCTGCACGTGGCGCTACGTCATCAGATCCCTCCCATCTCGGTAAACATGAAGCTGATCACGTATCTCTGCGATGTTCAACTCGATGTCAATGCCATCAACAAGGTGGGTGACCGTTCTAATCGCGCTGGTGTGAATAACGCTAATGTAGTTCAATTGCTACAATCAGAGAGGCCATACTCCCCTTCACATCGCTTGCCGTATGGGCGACAAGGAATCGTCGGAGCTGCTTCTCAAGCGGGGCGCGACGATATCCCTCACCATCCGGAACGAGGTAACTAATTGTGCTCCGGTCACACTGCTTATGAGTAACTCTGGTTTATTGCTCACTAACTTTGTCGATGCAGGATGGTCTCATGCCACTCCACGTTGCAACACGACATTGGGATTCCGCCTTGGTGAAGGTTTTGTTGGAGGCTGGTGCCGATGTCAATGTCACGTCCACCCAAGGCTTGACGCCACTGGGAGCTGCTCTATCGTCGAGACGATTGCCTCTTGAACGCGCCAATCTACAACGGCTCTACTCCACCGTTCGTGCCATGTGCAAGTATGGTGGATCGTGGACTGCCGACTGTGAGGAATCCCTCGAAACGTGGCCGCAGTTTATGCACACGCAGCTTGAACAGCAGTGGTCCAAGGATTCGTCATGGAGCAGTGGGAAGGAGAGTGAACCGGATAGCTCCGTCACAAGTGATCTCGATCCTCAGCATCAACTCGAGCGACTCGAACGGGATTTAGAGGATACAGTCAGCGTGAAAAGAGGCCTCCGAGCGTGCGTCTTCCTCTGGCATCGAGAGTACCTTCAAGGAGTGCATCGGCTCATCCACAGTCCTCTCCAAGTGCTAGCTCGCGGAGAAGAGGTCGTTGACACTTATCTCCGAGGATTGGCAACAAGTGACTCGAGTCAGCTATTGTTCCGACGCAAAATCTGCGTTGCCGGTCCAACTAAATGGGGCAAGACAAGCCTGATTAGGTCGGTGACGTCGTCTCGTTCGCAGCAAGTACCTCATGGGGATCGTACGATTGGGATCGATTTGTTCTCATGCTCATTCATCGAAGACCGCGACGATGCGATCAAGTGCCATGACGTGACGTTCTGGGACTTTGCCGGCCAAGACGGGTACCAGGTCGTGCACTCGGTCTTCTTCTCGCGGCAGACGCTCTATCTCATCTGTGTCGACTTGGATGTCTACTCCAAATCGCTCGCCTTAGGAGGCAAAGAAGCGCGTTCCAACCGCCAGTCGGAGGCCGAGCTCAGTCGATTTGTCGGCCGCAGTGTGTTCAGCTGGATCCGCCTCATCTTCGCTCGCCAGCCCGACGCTGAGATGATCTTTGTCGGGACTAAAGCTGACATGTTGAAGGACAGAAACAGTTAAAGGAGGTCAAGCAGGACCTCCAAATTCGCTTGAGCACCTGGAAACGAAGGCTCGACAACGAGATCAATACGTATCACAGCTACGGCGACTCCCAACAACCCACGCTGCTAGATGGATTTGGAGACGTGTTGCATTCGGCTAAGCTTGCTGAGAAGCTCAAGATGCAGGTGGCCAAGTTGCTAACTAGCGAGTGGCTCGTAGTGAGCACGATTGACGAAAATGCCGTCGACCAGGCGTGGGACGCTCTCGCTGATTGTATCACGACAAGCGATCGCTGCTTTGTCATGCCCGACATGCACGCGCGTGTTCTCAAGGCCATTCGAAGCAAGAAAGCGGACGCGGCCAAACGTCTCAATGGAAAGGATCGCGTCGAGAACTCCGCCATCCCCGTGCACGCACTGTGCAAGATACTGATGAACGAGCTTGACGGTCTGGACAGCGACGAGTGTATCCACATTCTCCACACGCTGCACGAGATGGGCGACGTCCTGTTTTTCGAAGACACCCACGTCGGTCCGCTCCAAGATATCGTCATTATCGACCCTCTGCTCGTACTTGATCTTGTGCGGGAGGTCATTAACCACGAGCAAATGGGCGGTCATGGAGTCGTCGCCGGTGACGGAAGAGTTGCCCACGATCTACTGATGAAGTGCCATTTGTGGAAAGACATGGATCGTGAACTGGTGTACGCATTCAAGCTGCTGCTTCTGCACTACCAAGTGGCTTATCCGTCGGACGGTACAGCAATGGACTGGGACTCAGATCTCATCGTTCCTTCCTACTGGAAGACCCAAAAAGATCCGATTCACTCCAAGCCGCTGCTAGAACAAAAGTCGTCAATCCAGCAGCGCGGTCTCGAGGCGTCCGTGTACTTGTGTTGGGACTATGACGTGTCGGCCGAAGTCTCTGAGACGCTGTTTGAGCAATTCGCAGTGGCAAGCCACACACCGCTCTTTGAGCGACGCGCGTGGCAAAACTGTATTGAATCTTTTGTCAAAGGAGAGTTCGCGTCGCGTCTCGAGTTGTCCCCAGGACCAATGAATTTCGATGTCATTCGGATCGAAGTCGCCGCCGAGGATGACACGACAGCCTGGCGATTCGTGCGGTTCTACGTCATGGCCATGGAAACCGTACTTGATCGGTACCCCGGCCTACTCGTGTCGCGGCATATTGTTGATGCCAATGACAAGGAACACAAGCGCCATCGTGTGAATCTCGCGGCTCGAACAATCGGAGATGCGCTTCGGCTGGACGACGACGAAGTGTCCGTGCGCGTAGAGATGCCGCGGATACCACCCGACTTTGGCTGGTTCATCGAGCGCGCGTGGAAAGATGCTGGTGGGCTGCAGCGCCTCCGAACCCGCGAGCTGGTTCGCCAAACCGTCGACAAGCTGGACGTGCTTCGGCGCTTGGTCATCTCGGGCGACAAGCGCCGTCGCTATCCAGCGTTATGGACGTTGGCATTTGACGAGACGGAGAAGACGATCACGTTGAACATTATGAGTGATCTGTCTGGTATCTGCTTCCACGTTTAAATCGAGGTCAAGGTTCCACCGGCGTTCCTTGCGGATTATGGCACTTGGTTGAAGGTACGCAGCTTATTGAAGTATGCTGGCGGGGGATACTATGATTCTCAGTCGCACTAACTGACTTTTTTTTTTTTGCCAGCACGGACTCTCGATCTGTTCCAATGTCGTTCCGAAGCTGCTATCGCTTCCTATTCTTCAGAAAGTGTTTGATGCGGCCCAGCCAGGTAAACTGCATCGCTGCAACGTTTGATCCCATCTCGGTCTCAAAGAAAACATCACACACTTTTTATGCGCAGTCTTGGCCACGATAGTGGAGCGCGCGCAGCGAATCCACAACCTGATCGACAGCATCGACCTCACGCCGAGCGGATCTTTCGAGAGTTCGGACCGGAAGCTACCACCCGGTGTGGCCGTGCTAATGCTCCAGCTGCTTTTGAAGCTTCACGACGAGTCGTTTGACGAACTCTTGATCTCCCAAGTCAGCAATCTAGAATGTGCAGCTACCACCGACGACGGCTATTACGTGTGGGCGCATCGCCATGAAATTCTCGAGCTGAAGGGAAAACTGGAGCTGTGCGATCCTACCTCCTTACTCCCGCCTCCACCATCGACATTATCACCGTCTCCGTCGGCGCTTACACTACGTCTGGCCATCAAGGGGATCAAAGGCTTGGCTGCATGGGATTGGCGACAGGTCTACTGCTCGTGGCAACTGCAATATGGCGAGAATGCGACCGCCATCGCATCGGGCCAAACGTGTGAACACAAGGACTCGGCCATCGAACCAGTGTGGAGTGACGCGACATTCGAGTTGTCGTGCGTGGCATCAGCCGCGATGCTGCGCGAGTGTCGGCTCGTGGTGCATGTGAAGCGACCAAGTCGATTCTTAGGGACTACCAAGTACGTTGGGGATTTTGTCTCTCCCTGGGTGTCGGCGGATGACAAAGTTTAACCGCATAACTCGTTGTGAACCATCGGAGGACCGTAGGCGAAGGCACAGTGTGGCTACGCGACTTCGTCACCCAGGACTCGGCCTCGAGCTTTCGCTGTGACCCCATCAACGTGCCGTTTGACTCCGCGACACCATCTCGACGCTATGCTTCCTGTGAGCTCCCAATGTTTAGTCAGTACCCACAAGGTTCGACAGCGTAAAGATCAACCACCCTGCCAAGGTTGCCGTCGCGTGATATGTCTCAGTGGTCTCGATTAAAAACCTTGACGTAATCCGAGATCGAAATCGGAAATTCGCACTTGTGAATTGCCATAATTCGCAATCGAGATTTTGGGGAGAGACGTTTCAGTCGAAGGTTCAGTACTGTACAGTGTGCTGTAGGGACATGGTTGTAGATGGCGAAAAACTGGGTTGTGGGTGGTGAAAACGAACTCGTTGTGCGGGGAATTCCTAAACTTTAGGAATCAAAGCGGATGCTTTTTCGTCGCGGGCAAAAATTCATCATCCACAATCTCACATCGAACACACACCTGACCGAAGATTTGGTCTCGGGTCTATCTGGTAGATATCTGAGTCCATTTCAACTGAGTCTGAGAAATGCATAAACCGTGTTGATTGGTTGAAACAAAGCAGCTAGATTGATCTTGATTGGCTATAGTTCGTTATCAAGAGGTACAATTGGTCAAAATGATTTGATTATGGATGCTGTCTCCTTTAACCCAATCCCTATATGCCACTGTCGCGAAAGCATCAGATACGGTCTTTTTTCTGTCCTGATGAGCTCCTCGATGTGTACAGCACCGGGGCAGCCACTCAGCCAGTTTTTGGAACCCACAATGGGCGCCGCAACCGCATTCCCATTCTGCACCCTCCACGCGTGGAGCGCTCGCTTCTCTCCGTGTGCATTTAGAAACTCCCGCTGCTGCGCACAAGTTGACCATGGGCCAGAGCGTATCGGCCGACGACAAGCACAAGCCGCTGATCATCCAGCGCCAGTTTGAGCCCACGATTTCGCGGCGCTTCATCAAGGACCGCATCGTGTCGATCGAGCTCGAGGACAACTTCTGGACCAAGCCGCGCGCCGAAGAAGTCGAGATCAAGGACAAGCGCTCGGGCCAAGTGCTCTTCCGCTTGCCGCCGCAGGACGGCAACCCGGCGACCAAGCACGAGCGCCACCAACTGCTCGACGCGTTCCGCGTGCCCGTGGTCGGGCTCGAGTGGACCAACCAGAAGCCCACGCTCGCGCAGTACGTCATCACGCCCGGCGGCGCGAACCCCAACAACGACGTGCTGTACGAGTTCGAGACGCAGATCAACCCCTTCTTTTACCCGCTCGAGCTCGTGGTCAACAAGGAGTCGCCCGACGCCTGCGTCAAGCTCTACGTCATCGGCCGCTGGCTCGCGCGCCGCACGGTGGTCGGCATTCGCCGCGGCGAAGAAGGCAACATCTACAAGATTGCCGAGTTCAACGCCGTGGGCAGCGTCACGAACCCGTTCTACCGCGTCGACATTGCGCCGGGCGTCGACATTGCCCTCATGCTCATGTTTGCCGCCGCCATGGACGAGCAGTCGCGGCTCCACGAGACCGGCTCAGACCGCACGGCGCTGCGCAGCGAGATCAAGCGCGAGCAACGGCTCCTACGCCAGCGTGCGCAGCAGCAGCAGCAGCTTCCGCAAGAGCCGCCACTCACTGTCGGGGCGATTGCCGCCGACGCACCGCCGCCACGATCGACTGCCACCACGATCACGTCCGTGCCAATTTCGTCCAAGCCTAGTTCCTCGTGAGTTGTGTCGAGCGAAGGGCGGTCAGTATCGAAAGAAGAGATGTACTCCTCTGTGGGAGCGTGGAATGCCGGGTATCAGTAGATTCTCCTTGGTTCCGTCAGAGGACTCAAGCATAGGTGTGGAAGGAGAGAATGCATGTATCTATTAGCTACCGTTGGAGTGCGTCGCAGGGAAGTTGAGGCCCGAACGAACGTGGTGGTTTTTTCATGTAGCCAATTGAATCGTGACAAAACAAGACGCTGGTGTGCCTTTGCCGAGTGGAATCTGAACCGTGACTGTGCCAGTCCGTGGTTCCACTACCTGGTGGGTGGGTAGCGCTTCACCCAGTTGAACAGCGCCTTCCGCGACCACTCTAAGCACAAAATATACATCATGAGGGATGAGACTGAGTTGATGGTCGCAGGCAAACCAACGCTTTTGCTCGTTGTACTTACTTCACGATGCCGAGACAGCGACTCGGTCGCTTCACGCGAACGACGAGCGTGCACTCGCGCAGCATCGCCTCGGAGGAAACGCCCGCCACGACAAACTCGACCGCGGGCCACGAAGGAGCGATCGACGCGTCGGCATGGTGGGGTGTCGAGCTGGCAGCGACTGGGGACGCGCCCGACGGAGGATGCAGCAACTGCCACTTGCAGTATACTCGGCGCCAATCCCACGCACTCAGTCCGGTAATTGACGCCACGCTCAAGCGCAACCGAAGCGACGAGTCTTCACTTGGTAGTGACGTGGCAGTTGAGCTGATCGAGGTATCTGTCGACACGGTCGATGCTGACGATAGCGTGCGTTTGAGAGGTGCTGCCATATCCTCTGGATCGCACGGTGTCAGCTTGTCGCCGAGTGCCATGATCTCCTGGCGACTGGCCCAGACAAAGTGACCGTCCAGAGTCGCTGCACACTGTAGCTTGGCAAGATCCGAGATGGAGAGCTCGTCAAACGAACTGTCGTGCAATTTCAGTAGATCGCGCAGCAGTGCCACGGCACCACGTGGCGAAAGCTTTCCGCTTTTCCCGATCGACTGCGTGGCCCCGTCATCCCCTGAGAGATCGAATTTATCGATCAGGTTGTACACTGTCGTGGCTCGTGTCACTTGACTGTCAAGCACTAACACACCAAATAGAACGCGTCACGTTAGAGTCATTGGAAGACGAGACGCACATTTGTCTCGCCAAACGAACCTGGAGCGGCGGCATCGATCACCTTTTGAACGATACCTAGCGAGACGATCTTAGGAACCACGTTCGATAGGATGGCCAGTCCATGCTGAAGCACATCCCCATGCGTGGCGAAAAACGATGGAGGAAGCGCAATCTCGATTGGAGCGTGGAAGCATTCACCCGACAAGTCGCTCAGCATCTTGATGACGGCCTTGCGGTTCTCCTTGTAATACTGGAGCGTCCACAGCGCCGGGTACCGACGTCGCGCGTCGTCGGCGATGACCAACTTCCGGAGCACGTCGACTTTATTCACGGCTTCACGAACGAGCTCTCGGGTCCGCAGCTGCTGCAGCGCACCGGGCTGTCGCCAGGCCTTTTCGATGAACCAGTGCATGTCTTGAGGAAGCCATGGCATGCTCTTGCGGACCGAGGACTCGTCTTTACCCATCCAGAGTGCGTCCTCGAGGATCTGGACCGCGGCACTCAGTCGATGGCGCGTTACGCCGTCAGCAGCATCGACGATATAGCGCGAGATAACGAGGCCTGGGTAATTGTCGAGCACAGTCTCGATCGCCATAACGTAGTACCGCAAGTAGTTCCACCCCACGACGGCGTCCGAGACCGCCACTTCGATTCGAATCACATCCCGCGACGAGGACCCACTGGGCGATAAAGTGATGAGAGCTGCACAATCGCCCTCCACAAAGGCCTCGATGCAATTGGGCTGCACGCTACGCTTCAACAGCGAGCTGTAGCTCTGCACGGCAAACTGCTCAAAGATTGTGTCGGAGACCTCTGCCGACAGATCATACTCCCAGCTATAATGAGAGGCACTCGTGACGCCGTGTCGCTTGATCATGGAGCTTTCCGGTGTGAGGCGCAACGGGTGGGGCTGGTCTCCTTGGAGAGCCTTCCAGTATGTCGGGATAATCAGGTCCGAGTCCCAGTCCATATCCGCGTCGTCTGCCGGGTACGCCAGCTGAAAGTATTGAAGAAGCTGCTTGAACGCGAACGTGAGCTCTTCGTCGAAGTCTTTCCACAGATGGAGTTCCTGCAATAACGTGTGGGTCAAGCGGCCTTCGTGGATGAAGGACGCTGGCATCTTGTCGCTCCTGAGCGCGTGCTCGTGGGTGATGACTTCCCGTACAAAGTCGAGCACGAGCGTGGGGTCCAGGATGACACTGTCCTTGAGCACACCGGACGCTTCGTGCTGGTACCACAAGAGATCGCCTAGATCGTGGAGCGTCTCCAAGACAGCGCGGCAGTCCTCAAAGGTCAGATCGTGGATCTCCTTCGCAAGGTCCTTGTATAGCGCTCGCATGGGGATGATTGTATTCACGACCCGATCCGTTGTACCCATGCGTCTCGCCTGGTCGCATCGCTTTCGGACCGCATCGAGCACTCTTGTGTACACCAATGGCATGGCGAAACTCCGACCACTGGAGGAGATGGTGTCTTCCAACTTCTCTAGCGCTTGCATGATAGATGTCGGCTCCGCACTGCTTACTTTCAGCCAGTCCTTGGAGAACAGACGCGTGACTGCCGACTTTAGCGCCTCAATCTGTTCCGTCGTCTCCATGCCCACGCTCGCGGCGAGCTCTTGGTCGATCTCCTCGAGAAATACCTGACTCCACTCTTGCAGACGCCCGTACAGATCGCGCCAAAGAAAATCGGCTTGCTTCTCGCTCTTCATCATGTCCATCTTCGTGCCGACGACCACAAACTCGGCGTCTGCCTGGCGAGAGATGATGGCACGCACCCAGCGAAAGACATTGGCACGCAAGAACCGCATCATAAAGTGCTCGGCCTCGCGACTGTTCCCGAGACCTTCGGATTCGTGAAAGGCCTGCGCGTACTTTTCGAGATCCACGCACAGTAAATACAGCGTGCGCTTGGAGAAGAACATGGCGTGAGCGACTTGGTACTCATCTTGGCCGGCAAAATCCCAGAACGTGACCTCGTGCTGCTTCTGGGTCGCTCCGTCGTCCTGCACGAACAAGTGGGAAAACAAGTCGATACCGATCGTGCGGTCGTCGACATTTACGAGCGTCGACTCTCGTGATGTTAGCGACTTCACAAGGCTCGTCTTGCCCCACTGGCTGGGCCCGACCACGCAAATCTTGCGGCGCAGCATGAGCTGCTCCACGCCGGACCGCTCAACGGCTGCCACATACGTCTGGACCGAGTCTTCGCCTCGTACGATCACCTCAATCGGGATCTCCACGAGGTTGCTCGAATCCTTTGTGAACTGCTGGGACCAGTGCATGACACAGCCTCTGAATCCAGCCTGCCACCGCAATGTCCTGAACTTGGGCGAGTTAGTACAGTCTACGCCGTCGGCGTCTTCGTTCGCGTGCTCCTTCCTGTGGCGCTCCATGGAAGCCACAAGCTCTCGCTCACAGGAAGGGTCCCACGTCGCGCCATGGCTCGCGAGCGCGAGGACGACCGGATACACTTGGTGGCACTTTTTTCGGGACCCCCACAGCGCACGATGGAGAGCCGTTCGTCCTTGCTGTCGGCAGAGCAAAGAGTCTGATGGGTACACAGTCTCAAGCAAACAGACGGGTCACAGGTATGTTGCTCACCTTGTCGGTCGCCGTGAGGCTGGCGCCGTGGTCGAGGAGGTAGGCGACGAGCTTATGGTCGTCTCGACTTGCGCATCGTGGAGGATCGTCACGCCGTCCTAATCCATTCAAAGCACAACTCTCAGTACAACGGAGAAACGACTTGAGAAATGTATACAGAGCAAGCACTCTGCCTTGGTCGCCGTATTCATGTCGGCTCCGTGTTCGACAAAGTACTGCACGAGCGGGAGATGGCCCTCGCGCGCCGCAAGGTGGACGACCGACAAGCCGCGCTGTATTGGACACGACGCCAATCAAAGAGTGGGCTATTGACAGAAAGATCGCCTTGCCTCACGCACCACCATGGTCGTGTGCATGTCGATGCCTTTCTCCACGAGGTACTTGACCACGTCCAGCTGACCTCGCTCGGCCGCAATGTGGGCCACCGAGAGACCGTGCTATATACCAGTATGATACAGAACCCTGTGTTCAGAAATGCTCCCTCTCCCCCCTCCTTTCACTCTCTCGCTCACCTCCATGGCCGCGCCCACGTCGGCGCCGTGCTCCACAAGACACTGCACCAGCTCCAGCCGCGAGTGGCGCACTGCATAGTGGAGCGGAGTGAATCCGCGCTGCGTACTGTCGGTCAGTAAGTACGCCCCTGCCGTCTGTGTGAAAAACAAACTGATGCAACGCACAGGCATCTTGGCGTCGACCGAGGCGCCCTTGGACAGCAAGTACTCGGCAATCTCGAGCTTGTCGTTCCGCGCCGCGACGTGCAGCGGCGTGCGTCCGTCCTGCGCATGAATTAACTCAGTATACTCTCGTATTCTCCCCCTGGGGCCTCTGTCTGGTGTATACCTCGTCAACGCCATTGACGTCGTGGCCTTGAGCGACGAGCTCTACGACGTCTTCGACCGTCAGCGTCGACGCCGACGCGCAAGCCGCGTGGAGCGGCGGCACGGCCTTCGCCATCCAGCAGAGATCTGGAAGAAATGGTGACCCAAATCAACTGGAGACGTATAGTACGTATACTTGTGTATACCAATGCTTGGGGTGGTTCGCTTAGATACGATACACTTCAACTTGGCTCACGGCGCCAAGTGGACGATGGCCGTTCGCGTCGCCACTTCGGTGGAATCCAGCGGCACGTGGATCACGACGACGTCGTCGATCTCTTCGGTCGTTCGCGCGACGAACTCGGCGACCGCCGCTGTCCCTTCTGCGATGCACCTGCCAATTATAATTGAGTTCCGTCAGCACACAAAACCCACTTTAATAAACCTCCCGTCGCGATCAAATACGCACTTGACAATGCCCAGGCAGCGACTCGGCCGCTTGATGCGTACGTGGAGTCGGCACTGGCGCAGCATCTCGATCGATTCCACACGCGCGATCGCAAACTCGAGTGCCTCCCACGAGGGCGGCGCCTCATAGTCACCATGGACCGGGGTCGAGCCGCTCGCCAGTGGCGCCTCGGCGTTCGGGTGCACGAGCTGCCACTTGCAGTACACCTTGCGCCAGTCCCACGCCGTGAGTCCGTCAATCGCGGCAATGCTGAGCCGCAGCCGCAGTGCCGCGCTCTCCCGGCTCTTGCGTGACGACGTCGACGACGAGTCAGTCGACACCTGCGACAGTGATCGCTTCATCTGCTTGACGTCTTGGAGATCGCACGGTGTCAGCTTGTCGCCGAGCTCCATGATCTCTCGGCGGTGAGCCCAGATGTAGTGGCCCTCGGCGGTCGCGGCACACTGGAGCTGCGCGAGCTCCGAGATCGTGAGCTCGTCGAACGCGCTGTCGTGGAGCTTGAGCAGATCGCGCAGCAGCGCGACGGCGCCGCGTGGCGACAGCTTGCCACTGACGGCCGGCTCCCGCACGTGGCTCGTCGAGAGGTCCAGATTGTCGATTAGATTGTACAGCGTCTCGGCGCGCTCGACCTGGTTGGTCAAGACTGAGAAAGAGAGAGTGGGCAGGCCAGTTCATTACCATCCATACAGAGTCTCTCGTCTCACCTGGTGCAACCGCGTTGATCACCTTTTGCATGATGCCGAGCGAGACGATCTCCGGGACGACATTGGAGAGAAGGGCCATCCCGTGCTGTCAAGAAAACCAACAGTCGCGAGTTAGTTTCCTGGGTATACAGCGCATCAGGCAAAAAGTCCAAAACGGAACGGTCTCACCTGAAGCACACTGCCGTGCTTGGCGTAGAACGACGACGGCACGTCCATCGTGATGGGCTCGTGGAAGCACTCGCCCGACAAATCGCTCAGCATTTTCAGTGTCAGCTTGTGGTGCGTGGCGTCAAACTGGAGCGTCCATAGCGCCGGGTAACGGCGGCGGACCTCGTCGGCGACCACGAGTTTCTTGAGCACGTCCACCTTACTCACGGCCTCACGAACGAGTTCCTGGGTCCGGAGTTCGTGCAATGCACCGGGGTTTAGCCACGCCTTCTCAATGAACCAGTCCATGTCTGGCGGTAACCAGGGCATATTGGCACGCACGGTCGATTCATCCTTGCCCATCCAGCTCGCGTCCTGGAGCGTCTTGACCGCCTCGCCCAGTCTGTGGCGACGCGGCTTGGCGTTGGCCGTGTCCACGATGTATCGTGAGATCACGAGCCCTGGGAAATTATCCAGCACCGTCTCGATCGCCATAACATAGTAACGTAGGTACTGCCAACCGACGGTGGCTTCCGCCACGGCCACTTCGATGCGGATCACGTCGCGGACCGACTCGCGCGCCGTCAGCGTGATCAGCACGGCGCAGTCTCCATGCACATAGGCCTCGATACACTTGGGGTGGACGCTGCGCTGCAGTAAGGAGCTGTAGCTCTGCACAGCGAACTGCTCAAACACCGTCTCGGCGACTTCGGCCGACAGCTCGTACTCCCAGCAATAGTGCGACGCTGCAGCACTGACGACGCCATGGCGCGCCATCATCGTACCTTGCTTATTCAGGCGGCGTTGCGGCACGCTTGCCTTGTTGACTTTCCAATACGTGGGGACAATGAGGTCCGAGTCCCAGTCCATGTCGTGATTGTCGGCTGGGTATGCCAACTGGAAATACTGGAGGAGCTGCTTGAACGCAAACATGAGCTCTTCGTCGAGCTTCTGCCAGAGCGGCAGCTGCTGCAGGAACGCGTGGGTCAGGCGGCCTTCGTCCACGTACGATGCCGGCAAGTGGGCCATGCGTTTCGAGTGCTCGTGCGTGATGACTTCCCGCACAACGTCGAGCACGAGCGTCGGGTCCAGAATGATCGTATCTTTCATCACACCAGACGCCTCGTGTTGGTACCACAGCACGTCACCCACGTCGTGGAGTGTCTGCAAGATCGTGCGGCACTCGTCGCCACCGAGGTCGTCAATATCACGCATGAGTTCCCGGCTCAGGGCACGCACGGGTGCGATCATGTGCGCGATGCGGCCGGCGCTGCCCATCCGAACAGCCTTGTCCCGCCGCGACCGCACGGCTTCAAGAACACGTGTATACTTGATCGGCATCAAGAAGCTGCGGTCGCTCTGCGCGATCTTGACCTCGAGTGCATCGCGCGCGCGCTGGATAGACACCACGTCCGTGCTGCTCACCGTGAGCCAGTCCTTGGCAAAGAGGTGCGACAGTGTCTGTTTCAGCGTGTGGTAGTGCGAGTGCTCGTCCGTGCCTGCTGCTGCTGTCCTGGAATTGCCCGCCGCAGCCGCCGTGTACTCATGGTCAATCTCGTCGGCGTACAGTTGCGTCCACTCGTGGAGCCGCGCACTGAGATCTCGCCAGAGCAACCCGATCTGCCGCTCGCTCTTCATCTTGTCCATTTTCGTGCCGACCACGACAAACTCGGCGTCGGCCTGGCGCGACAGGATCGCGCGCACCCATCGAAAGACATTAGTTCTCATGAACCGCGCCATGAAATGCTCGGCCTCGCGTGGACTGCTGAGCTTGTCGGCGTCGTCAAGCGCATGCTGGTACCGCCCCAAGTCAATGCAGAGCAGATAAAGCGTGCGCTTGGAGAAGAACATGGCGTGGGCTACTTGGTATTCGTCCTGGCCGGCAAAGTCCCAGAAAGTGACCTCGTGCTGCTTGCGGGTCTCGCCATCTTCCTGCGTGAACGAGTGCGCAAAGAGATCAATGCCGATCGTGCGGTCGTCGACATGGACAAGCGTGGGCTCGAGCGACGTCATCGATTTGACGAGGCTTGTCTTGCCCCACTGGCTCGGCCCGACCACACAAATCTTGCGGCGCAAGATGAGCTGGTCAGCGCCAGACTTGGCCAAGTCGGCGACATAGGTGGTAACCGACTCGTCGCCGCGTTCCATGACCTCGACCGGAATGTCCATCGGATACGCTGCCCCGCCATGGGCGGCGCGGACCTCGTCCCAGTGGCACACGCACGCGCGAACCCCGGCCTGCCAACGAATCGTCTTGGTCTCCAGCGAGTCACCCTCGCCCTCGGCCGCCTCGAGGGCCCTGTGGTTGCGTTTCAAAAGGTCGTTCAACTCGCGTTCACAGGAGGAATCCCAGCACGCGCCGCGCGTCGCGAGCTGGTGGACGATCGGGTACACGCGGCCGCACTTTTTGTTGGCGCCAAACAACGCATAGTGAAGCGGCGTGCGACCTTCCTGTTATCGATAAGTGGAGAGGGTCAGCCCAACTCCACAAAAGAATGGATCCAGGGGGATAAAAGGCAGGGTCTCCTACCTTGTCGGTGAGGTGCACGTCCGCGTCGCGCTCGAGCAGGTATTCGATCATCGCGAGCTGCTCGCGACCGGCAGCATCGTGGAGCAGCGACGCGCCGTCCTACGGTAGTACAATTATGATCATGAGGGTCGCTAGAAAGGACGCCCCACAGATCTCACCCGTATTCCTACCGGCGCAGTGGTGTTGACGTCCGAGCCCTGCTCGATGAAAAACTTGACGACGTGGAGCTTGCCTTCCCGGGCCGCTGTCTGCAGCACCGACACGCTCCGCTATAGTATAGAATAGGGGGGGGGGGGGT